>CM038643.1:1258320-1445820 GCA_021554675.1 Leuciscus idus
TTTTGGCCGTTCATTTACATTGTAGCAGCACATAAAAACAATCCAAAAACCGCTAAGGAGCTTAGTGCAGGAATAACTTCTGTGACACATTTATCCTTGAAGCTTGCATGTTGTTTTATTTTGTATAGGTTTGCACGGTCAGCAAAATATGTGCTCCAGCACTCACCCCATTCTTCCATGTGAACTCAACACACACACACAACAGGTGTTTTAACCCCACTTAATTAATGTCACTCCCATTATCAGTTGGTCACATGACTTTCCAATTTCATGGCTCCTACATACATGACAACTGCGTTTTGGGAGCCTGAAAATGCAAACTTTTGAAAACAAGTTTCAAACTGCAAGTGTTTTTAAATCAATACTGTTATTGTCTCCGTGCAATCAGACAACAATCAAAAACACAACATTGTGAAAACTACAGTAGTAGGTGTGTAACGGTTCGGTACCTTGGTAATGAAGTCACGGTTCGGTACTGCAGTAATAAACTAAACGCAAAATTGCTTCTTTTTATAATATATAATAACTTCTAAATCTAATAATAAATGAATGCTCTACTCCAATTCATTTTTGAAATGTAATCATTTACACAGTGGCTGTCATAACTTCATTTTCCAGCAGGATTTGCACCTGCCCACCAAAGCCAAAAGAACCAAGACCTGGTTCAATGACCATGGTATCACTGTGTAATTACCGTGTGATTTCATGTAATATTCAAATTTTCTGGGATTTTGATTTTGTGGGTTTCATAAGATGTAAGCCATAATCATCAAAATTATGACAAATAAAGGCTTGAAATATCTCACTTTGCATGTAATGAGTCTATATAATATATTAGTTTCACCTGTTAAGTTGAATTCTTGAAATAAATCAACTTTTTGATGATATTCTAATTTTATGACCAGCACCTGTATATATATTTATATCTATATATACTGTACAAGTAGTTGAAAAAACTGTTTATGACTGATGTCTTGATATTTTCTCATTTTCTCAAAGACTCAAGCTTACCAGAAGAGGGAATTCGCAGGAGTAATTCCAGTGAAGATTTTCGTCCCGACTTATAGCTTCATTGGACTCACTTGGCATTCAGTTGAAAGAGCTGAATACTTCATATGATGGGAAGACGCATGACTTTTCCTAGTAGGCTGGTGGAAATGTGGGTCAGTTGTCAAACAGAGAAGATTCCCATCATCAGGCCCATTAAGACACTGATCCTGCTGTGTACTTCCAGCTTCACCACCAGCATCTGTCCTGGGCTGTGATCCCAGAAAACATTGTTAGCCATCTGTGTTCACATGGCAGTTCCTGTGGTTTCTTGTTAGTATGACATGTGGACAGAGATCATCCACTTGAGAACAATATGCACGTTAAAAAACATATAGTAATTTACTATATATTGATCTTATTTGATTTGTATATGATTTCTCATCATTTTAATTTAAAATATTGTTTAATATCATCAATTTAATTTGAATATCATCAATTTAAAATATTGTTTAAATTTAGCTTTTGTTGAATTTAAACATGTATTTCATGAAAGAAATTATTTTATGTGAATTATTTTATGTGTCTCTTTTTGTCATCAGCACAATTGTGATATTCATGGAGTCTGTAAACACGTTGTCACTCTTCCAGTGGATGCATGTAGTCCCTGTCCTCCATCTACTGTATATTATTCTGTATATTGATACACACACTACCAGTCAAAAGATTTGGATCAGTAAGATTTTTTATATTTTTAAAAGAAGTCTCTTCTGCTCACCAAGGCTGTGTTTATTTGATCAGAATACAGTAAAAACAGTGAAATATTATTATGATTTAAATCATCTGTTCTCTATGTGAATATAGAGTAAAGTGTAATTTATTCCTGTGATCAAAGCTGAATGTTCAGCATCATTACTCCAGTCTTCAGTGTCACATGATCCTTCACAAATCACTCTAATATGAGGATTTGATGATCAAGAGAAACATTTATGATTATTATCAGTGTTGAAAACAGTTGTTTACATTTTTATTTCAGGATTCTTTGATGAATAGAAAGTTCAAAAGAACTGCATTTATGCAGCATGCATTGATCAGATTTTTGTTGTTGTATTTTTAATAAAATAAACACAGCCTTGGTGAGCAGAAGAGACTTCTTTTAAAAACATTAAAAATCTTACCGATCCAAAACATTTGACTGATAGTGTATACACTCTTTTGTTTTACCTGAGATGTTATTCTGCTTTGTGTTCAATGCTGATTTGTGTCAATCAGAATACAAAATGAAAGTCTAAGTAACAATATTTTCATCTGCATTTGTATATGAATAGATCAGCATATCTGCAATTTGAATCATTTATTTTAATAATAATAATAATAATAAAAGAGTAAGCCATTTATATTATGATTGTTTATTTTTATTTATGAGTTGATTTGGATGTTAACCAGCATCTGCCCCTTAGTCTCAGTTCTCTGTCTATCTCACTTGTTCTGTCACAGCAGTGAATCTTGTGTTAGCATGTGTGTGCAGGTTTGTCTATAACTGTGAAGAACAACATATTTCATAAATGCTGTCACTAAAACCATGAAACCTGTAGCACAGACTCGAGTCAAACCGCACTAGTTCAGGAGGTCATAAATCACCAAGTGAACTGCACTAATTGAAATAATATGCATTGCATTAACCCTGCTTGCATTTTAATGCGTTGTATTTTTAGGGCTTGCATTTTTATGGGCTGAAATTCAACATGGTTTGATATTTAGCTGTGAATATTTCAATTCCAAACATTCACACATTTTCATTATTAAAAATTCAATAATCCATATTCACCTTTCAGATTTCACTTCAAAAATATTAATTAAAAATACAACCTATAATATTCGACAGACAATTTCGCTTCCACAAATTCAGTGGTTGAAATTCGACATAAAATTCAACATTGCACATCCAGGAACAAGATTGCTAATCTCCATGTGCTGTTAGCATAGACAGTAAAAGAAATGGACACAGTGACCCCATAGGTTTCAACCAAGCGTGTCGCACAAGCCCTGAAAAGTGAAGCCAAAACGTCTCGATCGCCCCCCGGTGACTGGTCCTAGTATAGGTCATAAGCCCCGCCTACCCGTGTTATTCAACGGGATGTGAGACCAACTAAACAATTAAATTACACTTCAAATATCTTTTTTCCGAAGGTGGTTTCTGTCATTTGCTGTCGTTTTCATCACGCTGATGTAAGTTCAAGTGTCTGTTTCAAAAATAAGTTGTTTTTTAGTCAGTTACGTGATGCTATAAAAACAGTGGTGTAACGTCATGATTGACAGCTGTGATTGACAGGTTCTCTGAGCGAAGTATTCACTGAAGCACCAACGGACAATTTTTTCGGGATCTTCGGAGGACTGAAGAGATTGTATTTACTTTATTTTTATTTACTCTTGTCGTCCAGCAATAATTTTTTAAAAAGTGCACTCAGGGAGAGTGCATTCTGCGAGAGTGAGGGCGGAGCGTTGATTTCGCGGCTTTACTTCCTGCTCACGACTGCGCGGGTCTGGTCCCGAGATCGCTACTACGCGGGTCTGGTCCCGAGATCGCTACTGCACAGGTCTGGTCCCGAGATCTCTACTGCGCGGGTCTGGTCCCGAGATCTCTACTGCGCGGGTCTGGTCCCGAGATCGCTACTGCGCGGGTCTGGTCCCGAGATCGCTACTGCGCGGGGTCTGGTCCCGAGATCGCTACTGCGCGGGTCTGGTCCCGAGATCGCTACTGCGCGGGTCTGGTCCCGAGATCGCTGCTGCGCGGGTCTGGTCCCGAGATCGCTGCTGCGCGGGTCTGGTCCCGAGATCGCTACTGCGCGGGGTCTGGTCCCGAGATCGCTACTGCGCGGGGTCTGGTCCCGAGATCGCTACTGCGCGGGGTCTGGTCCCGAGATCGCCACTGCGCGGGGTCTGGTCCCGAGATCGCTACTGCGCAGGTCTGGTCCCGAGATCGCTACTGCGCGGGGTCTGGTCCCGAGATCGCTACTGCGCGGGTCTGGTCCCGAGATCGCTACTGCGCGGGTCTGGTCCCGAGATCGCTACTGCGCGGGGTCTGGTCCCGAGATCGCTACTGCGCGGGGTCTGGTCCCGAGATCGCTGCTGCGTGGGTCTGGTCCCGAGATCGCTACTGCGTGGGGTCTGGTCCCGAGATCGCTACTGCGCAGGTCTGGTCCCGGGATCTCTACTGCGCGGGGTCTGGTCCCGAGATCGCTACAGCGCAGGGTCTGGTCCCGAGATCGCTACTGCGCGGGTCTGGTCCCGAGATCGCTACAGCGCGGGTCTGGTCCCGAGATCGCTACTGTGCGGGTCTGGTCCCGAAATCGCTACTGTGCGGGTCTGGTCCCGAGATCGCTACTGTGCGGGTCTGGTCCCGAAATCGCTACTGTGCGGGTCTGGTCCCGAGATCGCTACTGTGCGGGTCTGGTCCCGAAATCGCTACTGTGCGGGTCTGGTCCCGAGATCGCTACTGTGTGGGTCTG
Organism: Leuciscus idus; assembly: GCA_021554675.1. NCBI lineage: Eukaryota > Metazoa > Chordata > Actinopteri > Cypriniformes > Leuciscidae > Leuciscus > Leuciscus idus. The sequence goes on from CM038643.1 coordinate 1,262,817, forward strand.
GTCCCGAGATTGCTACTGCGCGGGTCTGGTCCCGAAATTGCTACTGCGCAGACTCAAGTTATCGAGCGCCATATCGAGACACTGGCGGCTTCAGTTCTCACCAATGGAAGAGAGCGAAGGGGCGTCGTCCATCTTTTTTTACAGCCTATGGTTTCAATGGAGACAAGTGAAGTCAATTAGAAGCTCTTCTTCCTGATGGCTGAGCGACTGCGCAGACTCACACTGAGCGTGACGACGTAGAGCAACCCGTCTGTCTTCTAGGAGCTGTGCCGAGAGAAATCTGAATCATTCCCTTCTGAATCCCTCAGAGACGGAGAGTGTGAGTAGGAGCTGTCCATGAGCGAGGAGCAGGAGAAACTTTTGCTAAGTATTCTGATTAATTATTTTGTCATTTTGCCTCCACGTCCCCCCGATCGCCCGCGAGCTTCTCCTCCTGTCCATACGGTAATCTCTCTACTGTGCGACAGAGAGTCGCGTGGTTATGACGCAAACGTTAGCCTATTTTTACAAAAATTGCTTCTACGGGGCCATAACGTAAGATACAAGGTAATGAAGCCTTTTATACATTTTCGTGTTTCTTTAGAAATAAATAATGGACAAATGGAGTCTTTAAACGCCTCAGATGTAAAGTTATTCGCTGTCAAAGTGACGCCAAAATGAATGGGAGTCAATGGAATGCTAACAGCAGGTGATGGTCTGCTAATCAATGGCGGCGCCCCGGGGAAACTTCAATAAAATATGAAACCCTGACCGCCTGGCTGGTAGTCTTCCTCTCCTGCCGTGGTTCGAGCGTGTGTTGATGAAGACCAGAGCAACAGTTGGAGAGAGTCAGTCTTTCATTCACAAAAACAGATTTACAGGAATGGAGCGAGCGGTCAGTGTGTGATGAACATCAGGGCCAGTGTTTATATGGAGAATCTGATAAAGACACAAAAGCTGTGTTTGTTTAATTCAATATCTTCACAGTGTCCTGCAACAGAAGGAGACAAACAAGGTAAAAAGAAAAGTATTTTTTTTTGTATTTCGCAGAAGCAGAGAGAGTCACTGCTGATCGCAGATCTTTAGCTTGATGGTAACTTGGTTCTCTGTGTTGCAGATATGGCAGGTGAACGGGGATCTGACGAATCAAAACACTGAGGAATGTAAACTGGTCCTCTGAGTGGTGATTACTCAGTAGTTTGCCCAGACTTGTTGAGATCAGAACAGAACTTTGATCCATATAGAAGAAGATAGTCAGAAGCGTGCAGGCTGACAGCTTTCCATCAGGTTTTTACATAATTGCTGTATTTTTTAACAGTTCATTTTAAGTTTGGTGTTCGTTTTAGGCTACACACACACACACACACACACACACACACAAACACAAACTTTCAGACAGACAAGTTCTGTTCATGATTACGTGGCTATTTCTGGCTACATTTAAAATAAAAACATATTGATAATTTATATTATTGATCAATAATTTCTGAAATGCTAAAATGTTTGTTCTCAACTTCTGAATAGATGTCCAATGATTGATAAATACATATTTGATTGCTGAATATTGTACCCTAATTAACCTGTTAAAATAGCTGTTTAGTAGGATCATGATTTTGCATTGCATTGAATGACTGCCTGACACATTATATATTATTATATTTATGATTACCAATCAAATGATGAATTAGTTATAAACTATAGTTGCTATATGAGTACAGGTGTCATTGGTTGTCTTCTTATGAATGTCTTGTTTGTCACTGAGTCAGTGTTGCTGATGCTGATGACCAAACACCAAGTAATTAAGGATACAATTATGTGTCATTCACAAACTGTTAGACATTAAACTACTGGTTCCTTTAAAACGAACCTTCATCTGGGCGATCACAGGGATATGAGAATATTTGATCCGTTTACTGGTTGCATATGTCAGATTTATTGCATGACTGGCAGAGAAAAGCTGTTGCTATTAAACATTGTTTAGTTAATAAACTGAGTCAGTGTAATGGTGAAGGGACAGATCAGACACTGATGGAAGGTTTGTGAAGAAGTGTCATGCTCGCTTGTAAAAGTATTTTTGGTTGCTGTATTTTGTAGTTTATTTTGATGCACTTAAAATAAAGGTATCTGGTATTTTATTTAAAAATACATTTTGTTTTTCACAACCCTACACACACACACACACACACACTGAGCAGATTAATGCAAGACGACACTGGTCGGTCCGTGTACTTTTTGATAGTTTGTTTTTCAATTTGAAATGAAATAAGCAAACATGAGAAAACGCCCCTTTATTCGTTTATTTTGTATTTATTTGTTATTTACTCCTTTTATTAAACAGATTTTGAAATCATTTATCTGTTTTTGAACCAAAAAAGCAAATGTGAACCAAAAACACAATGTGTGTGTGTGTGTGTGTGTGTGTGTGTGTGTGTGTGTGTGTGTGTGTGTGTGTGTGTGTGTGTGTGTGTGTGTGTGTGTGTGTGTCAGCTGCAGATGTCAGTGTTTCTCTTCCACTGAAATCACATTCAGTTTATTCCTCAGACAGAAGATCTGTAGAATTACACACACACACACACACACCAAACTGAGATATATAGACAGAAGGAAGGAACACATTTAATATGGGTTTGGAATATATATATATAGATGAGTAATACAACTGAATAGATTTGAACTAAAACACTTGCACTGACACTCAGAATCACATGATGTTCAGTCTGAACTAAAGCAGATTGTGTTGGACTGTTCTGCTTTAATGATATCAATCAATCAATCAAATTTTATTTATATAGCGCCTTACAACAACCTGAAAGGTGCCCAGGGCGCTTTCCAGTATAAAAACAAGAAACACAGCAAACAGCAATAAATAAAAGCACAAATATACATAAAAACAGCAATCGAGTCAGTGGCTACATATCGAAAGCTTGTCTGAAAAGATGTGTCTTCAACTGCGATTTAAAAACACACAACTCAGTGATGCTTCGCAGCTGTCCCGGAAGTGCGTTCCACAGCTTTGGGCCCTGAATGGCAAATGACCGGCCTCCAAACTTTTTATACTTGAACTTGGGTGTGACCAGCCTGGTGTGTTCAGAGGAGCGCAGAGTTCTGGCTGGTTGGTGGACCATTACCAACTCCGTGAGGTAAACAGGGGCCAGACCATTGATGGCCTTAAACACAAACATCAGGATCTTAAACTCCACTCTGAACCGCACTGGGAGCCAGTGGAGAGAGCGGAGGACTGGGCTGATGTGAGAGCGTTTGGAGGTATTGGAGAGGAGACGTGCTGCAGCGTTTTGTACCAGTTGAAGCCGATTGAGGAGTGATTGATTAAGTCCAGTGTAGAGGGCATTACAGTAGTCAATCCGCGAGCTGATGAAGGCATGGACAGCTTTTTCAAGGTCAGCTCGGGACAGGAATGGTTTGACCTTACTGAGTAGCCTTAGCTGGTAAAAGCTTGCTTTCACAACTGCACTTATCTGATGGCGCTCCTGAGAGGGCGACGTCGCGGAGCTCTCAGAGTCAAATTATTTTTTTGTTTATTTCTTGTTGTTTTGCACTATACTATGGTAACAGTATGGTCAGAAAATAGCATTTATGACCGGGCGACCCTATTAAGGCTGAGAGAGTGCAGTCATTTTGGACTTTTAGACACGAGCACGCTTAGCTCCTATCCTGAGCTAGCAAGCGACGGCGACAAGACGCTAGGCCGATACCCGGATAACAACAGGCCCAGGCGGAGACGCGGCAGGCGGGGAGGGGCCGAACGACGACTCCGGCGCTTGGTTAGCAGTGGAAAGTTAGCCCTCCCGGTCATACTGTTTGCTAACGTCCAGTCTCTGTTAAACAAGATGGATGAGCTCCGGGTTCGGATCTCCACGCAAAGGGACTTACAGGACTGCTCCATGCTGTGCTTTTGTGAAACATGGCTGGGGGAAAGGACACCCGACGAGGCGATAACACTAGATGGCTACACGGCCTTTAGGGAGGACCGGAGCGCAGTGGATAGCGGCAAGACTCGTGGCGGAGGAACGGCCGTCCTCGTCAAACAGACTTGGTGTACCGACTGTAAGCTTATTTCTAAATCTTGCTCTGAGAATGTGGAGTTTTTAACTTTGAAGCTACGGCCGTTTTACTTACCCAGAGAATTGCAATGCATTATTGTGAGTGTTGTGTACATTCCCCCCTCCGCCAAAGAAGAGGCTGCACTCAGGGAGCTACATGACATGATCAATGACAATGAAAACAAATATCCTGATGCTGCTTTTATTATTTTGGGAGATTTTAATCATTGCAACCTGAAGAAAAACATGCCAAAACTGTATCAGTTTGTGAATTTTCCAACTAGAGAAAATAAGATACTGGACCACTGCTACAGCAATATTAGAAATGCCTTTACAGCTGAACCAAAACCCCATTTTGGCAAGTCTGACCATCTGGCAATTCGGCTCAAGCCCACCTACATCAAGAGGCTTAAGGCACAGCCAGTCACAACAAAAACTGTTAACACCTGGACTGACAGTGCACAGGCTAGCCTGCAGGGTTGTTTAGAGGCCACAGACTGGAACATCTTTAAGGAGGCCACAGATGATATCCATGAATACACCGAGGCTGTGAGTGATTACATCAGTTGGTGCACATCTACATGTGCACCTCCCAGAACTGTGCGTGTGTTTCCAAACCAGAAACCTTGGTTTAATGGAAATATAAAACAGAAGATCAGGAAAAGGCAGGAAGCTTTTAAGTCAGGAGATCAAAGTGAGTACAAGAAAGCCCGGTATGAGCTACAGAAGTCCATCAGAGCTGCAAAGAGGGCGTATTCCCAAAAACTTGAAAGATTTTATCTAAGTAACAACACGCGCAGTATGTGGCAGGGAATTCAAGCAGTCACAAATTACAAGAAAATAGTACCAGCCGCAGACCCCCTGGATGTCACCCTCCCGGACAGCCTTAACACCTTCTACACCAGGTTTGACAGAATGAACACAGATATCCCTTTAAAAGCCTCCTGCAACCCCACGGACACTGTCTTTCAGGTGACACCCACACAGGTCCTGGAAGCTCTGAGGCAGGTGAACCCCCACAAGGCTGTTGGACCAGACGGCGTCCCTCCCAGAGTTCTGAAGACCTGCGCAAAGCAACTCACTGGTGTGTATGTAGACATTTTCAACCTGTCTCTAAACCAAGCAGTAGTCCCTCGTATTTTTAAATCCTCTATCATTGTACCAGTTTCAAAAAAGCCAAATCCATCCACTCTGAATGACTTCAGGCCAGTGGCACTCACGCCAGTCGCCATGAAGTGTTTAGAAAAACTGGTTCTTACACACATTAATCACATGGTTCCGGGCACGATCGACCCCCTTCAGTTCGCCTATCGCCCCAACCGCTCAGTGGACGACGCAGTGGCCGTTGCGCTACACCACATCCTGCAACATCTGGACAGCAGAGGAACATATGTTAGAACGCTGTTCTTGGATTATAGTTCGGCTTTTAATACCATCCGCCCGGGCAGGCTGACTGAGAAGCTGACAGACCTCGGCGTCCCGACTACCACCTGTAACTGGATCTTGGATTTCCTGACTGAAAGACCACAGGTGGTGAGGATGGGAAGGAGGGTGTCTGCAGAGCTCATCGTCAGCACAGGATCACCACAAGGCTGCTGTCTCAGTCCTAAACTATTCACCCTGTACACACATGACTGTGTCTCCACCCAGGATAATACCATCATCATTAAGTATGCGGATGATACCACCATTCTGGGCCTCATCAAGGGGGGGGACGAGTCGGGCTACAGGAGTTTGGTGAATGACATTCTTGCCTATGGTGAAGTGAACGACCTATGCCTTAATACAGATAAGACAAGAGAAGTAATCATGGACTTCAGGAAAAATCCACCCCCCCTGCAGCCCCTCTTCATCAAGGGGACTGAGGTGGAGAGGGCTGACAGTTACAGATTCCTGGGACTACAAGTAACATCAGATCTGAACTGGACCTTGAACACTGCTGCCACAGTGAAAAAAGCCCAGCAGAGACTGTATTTCATCAGGCTGCTCAGAAAAGCTGGTCTGCACTGTCGCCCTCTCACCCAGGTCTACAAAGGACTGATAGAGAGCATCCTCACTACAGGCATCACTGTATGGTATGGAAACACCACACAGACAGAGAGGAAGGCTCTGCAAAGAGTTATAAAGACTGCAGAGAGGATTATTAGAACAGAACTCCCCTCCATGGATACAATTTACACACAGCGCTGTCAGAAAAGAGCAGAGAGAATTATTAGAGACACATTACATCCAGCTCACTCCCTGCTCACATACAAAAACTGTACATATAATCTCAGGCACAAACGAGCGAACAGCATTATCACAAATAGAACACGCTTTTATAACAGCTTTTTCCCAGCCACAGTGAGACTCTTGGCAAAAACAAAATGAACTACTGTTTCTAGGGCTTGTGCAATATACTTATGCATTATATTTTATTTATTTATTTATTTATTACGCAACTTTGCACTATAATATATCATATTATATTATGTTGTCTCTGGGGCCTGTGCAATATGCTACATACTTGTGCAATTTACAATGCAAATTTACACTTTTAATGGGTTTTGTGCAATTTTTTATTTTAATGTATATGTTTTATAGATAGATTTATGTCTTTTCTGTGTGTCTTTTTAAATCTGACTTGACTTTTTGAGCAATAACCGCACAAGAGTTCCTATGTGTGTAAGCACAAATGGCAAATAAAGTTCTTGAATCTTGAATCTTGAATCTTATCTGTTTTCCAAAAATCATACCACTGTCAAAAATAACACCCAGGTTGCGCACTGCCGTATCAAACCGAGGTGTTGGAGGACCAAAACTGGGGTAACTGTTGGGTAAGTCCGGGGTGAACAAGATGTACTCAGTCTTTTCTTCATTCAGGTGAAGGAAATTCTGAGAAAGCCATTGTCTGATGTTGTGAATACAGTTATGAAGAGGATCCAGTGCAGAACAGTTACTCAGAACCACAGGAAGGTAGATCTGAAGATCGTCTGCATAAAAGTGAAAACGGACATTGTAATTGGAGATGAGTTGACCAAGTGGCAGCATATAGAGTGAGAACAGTATAGGACCCAGAATGGATCCTTGAGGGACACCAGATGACAGAGGAGCGACTGAAGAGGAGAAGTCATTAAGCATAACTGAAAAGGTTCTGTTTGTGAGGTGTGATGAAAACCATTTGAGAACCATGCCCTGCAGTCCGACAGTGTTTTGAAGTCGGGAGATGAGAATGGCATGATCTATGGTATCAAATGCAGCGGTCAGGTCTAATAACACCAAAACCACAGAGCTTTTACTGTCCAGGGCTCCAAGAATGTCGTTATGGACCCTAAGCAGAGCCGCCTTAACCTAATGTTAGGCCCCGGGGCTGAGAGGTTTTGTAGGCCCCCCATCCCCTCGATTTATAGAGTCTCATTTTAAAAAAGTGTAATATAGGTAGTGAGTTTTCCCTCTTTGAGCCAGAAAACACCATAAAATTGTTATTAACATATCACTGAGCCCACTTGAGCATAAACACAAGACACTTTATTTAACAACCACACACAGTAACTAAATTTCAACTATATGCAAATGAGAAGCGATTTTCGCGAGCGACAACCAATAGGAAAGAAGCCTTGTGGAGCTCAGCTCCCCGTCACCAACTCGAGTGCAGTGCAGGCAAGACAGAAGAGTTCGAGGGTGATTTCACTGTTTTATATGATTTGACTGTAACTAACCACAAACATGGATATAATAAAATGATGCATGGAAAAGAAACTGTCGACAGTCTCAGTGAGTTTAATTCATACATTTATAGTTCGAGTGTTGTAGTTTTATGATGCAAGTTTAGCACTGCTGCAGTTCATTTTACAGTTTCCCCTGCATTATGTCGACTATTAGGGACAAGACAATTTATTATTTGTTAAATTCGGATGACGTTTTAGTAATTTATGACATTATGAGTGAGTTTAATTTGTAGATTGATCGATCGTTAATCTAGTAAATTATTTAATCCCTGAACACTGTTGTGTGGTAATATAAAAACACTCTCCCGAACAGCACACTGTTTCTTTTGAGCCTAATTCCTAGTTAAATTAAAATAATATAGTTGTATCACTTGTGATGGTGTTTTGTATGTGGCCAGACGAGCAGCCTACCAATAACATTAGAGCAACAGCATTACCAACGGCGACAAGCGACTTCACCGTATAGAGACTAGCGACATACAGCGACAAAATCTGACAAGTTACAAAACAATATGACCTTTTCAGCTCATCATGAACCTGAACATGGGAGGCCCCTGAACTTGGGAGGCCCCTGGGCTTCAGCCCAGGTAAGCCCGTGCATTAAGGCGGCCTTGACCCTAAGTAATGCAGATTCCGTGCTATGCTGAGACCTGAAACCAGACTGAAATTTATCGACAATGGCGTGCAGTTGAAGATGAGACTGAAGCTGGGTGACAACAATCTTCTCCATCAGCTTAGCCAGGAATGGCAAATGAGATATTGGGCGGAAGTTGGACAGTATGGAAGAATCGAGGTTTGGTTTCTTTAGCAGTGGTCGGACAATGGCATGCTTGAGGGCAGTTGGAACAGTGCCTAAACAGAGACAACTGTTTATAAAGGAGACAAGGCAGGGGCCCACGATGTCAATAGCTTCCTTCATAATCCTTGCAGGAACAGCGTCTAGAGGGCAGGTGGTAACCTTCAATTCATGGACAGCTTTTTTGAGATCCACAAGGGTAACTGCCTCAAAGTCCTCCAGCACACATTGTGCCGCTTGTGAGGGTATGGCAGCAGCAGGGGCTTGTGTGATGGCTTGCCTAACAGACGAAACCTTGTCCAAAAAGTACTGTTTGAATGCACTACAGGAGTGTTCAGATACATTATTCAAACCAACAGACACCGGATTTATCACAGAGTTAATAGTGCTGAACAAGATTCCAGGGCGTTGACTATTGCTGTTGATGAGATTGGAGAGGTACTGTCCTTTAGCTTCCTTCACTGCTCTCTGATAGGTGGAAAGGCTGTCTCTAAACATCTCCAGTGACACCTGCAGCCTATCCTTCTTCCATTTACACTCAGCCTGTCTACACCGACGCCTAAGGGCCCGAGTTGTATCATTGAGCCAGGGGTCTGATGGGCTTTTGGTACCCATTACCTTGTAGGGGGCAACAGAGTCCATAATCTGGGAGCAAATGGTGTGAAAGGAGAAGAGGAGAAGTTCAGGACACATAGGTAATGCCAAGTCAGCAACCGAGCAAAGATCAGAGGCAGTAAAGGCAGCAACAAAGTCATTAACTGTAGAAGAGGTAATGATTCGCCGACGTTGGGGGGTAGTGGATGTGGGTGCAGATGGAGCAGCACGGATGTCAAAACGTATGAGAGAGTGATCAGATACAGGAAAATCCAGGACCTCACAGATTGACACTGTCACCCCACGCGAGATGATGAGATCAAGGATATGACCTAACCTATGAGTCGGGCAGGATATGGACTGGGTCAGATCCAATGAGTGGAGAAGTGCATTAAAATCATTAGCAAATTTATCAGAAGGGCAACAAACATGAATGTTAAAGTCACCACAAATTAGGATATTGTCAAACTTTGGCATGAACTCTGACAAAAACTCTGAAAAATCATTAAAAAAGTCCTTGTTTAATTTAGGCGGCTGGTAGATTATTGCACATAAAATAGGACAGGACAATGTGAGCACAAATACTTGTAACTCAAAACTAGAGAACCCTCTAGTGGTCAGCTGGCGACACTTCAGTGACTGTCTGTATGTGGTGGCTATCCCCCCGCCCCTACCCGTTTGTCGCGGGGTGTTGAGGTAGAGATAGCCAGAGGGGAGAAGTTCCGAAAAGGCACTAACGTCACCTGGACAGAGCCAGGTTTCAGTGAGAAAAAACAAATCCAGATTATGAGAGGAAATAGCATCATTGAGGACAAATGTTTTGTTATTGAGCGATCTAGTGTTACAAAGTGCCATACGGAACGTGGCCGAGTTGACAGGCGGCGATGTCACGCGAGGAATTAGACGGAGATTATCTTGGACACAGCACCGGGTAACTGTTTTTCCGTGGCGGAGACACGCAGATGAAACGCCGGTGTCGGGGCTAACCAGCCGAAGCCACTGGTAACATTCCCGCGATCTTCTTACACTGCCAAGCTCCAGTCGATCTCCACACCTCAGCGGCGGAGAATCCAGGTGAGTCCTCAGCCTGACATGTAACCCGCCTCTCCGACCGCGTCTTCTGCGGCGCTTTCTGCCTGATAGCAGACAGACAGGGCGTCTCAGAAGAGGAGGAATTGGTGTCAACAGTGGCGATGGTAGTTTGAAGGACTGGGCGTTTAGGAGCCCAATTGATGCAAAACGCAATTCCAGCAGCGTAGTCCGATCATAAACTATAGCCGGTGAAACGACAGCTAAAACAAACAATAGAGAACAGAGTAGCAAGTGGCAAGCCAAACACAGCGGCGCCATCTTCAAATGACAATCATAAATCATAAATCAATAATGATAGCAGGCATTGGTGTAATTTATGGGTTTTATGAAAACCTTTCCTGAGAACGTTTTAGATTTTCTATCAGATATTAAAATATTGTTGTAAGGAAATATAGTTAAATTATTGTATATGAAATAGACAGTGTTTCATTTCTAGGGTGAGAGTGACTGATACTATTGAAACTTTGAGCTGTTTTAGAAACACAGTATATTCGCAATGAAAGCGTTCAAACTGCAATATTAAACACACAGAACAACTGCAAAGAGTCCAATGTGTAAACGATATGATTTAGGCATTAAATCCAGCAGAAACTCCAGAACAATCTGCATATTTCTACACGCTCAGGACATCCGTCAGTCCCTGAACCTCACCGTCTGAGTCCAGCGTTTCTCCACTTTACACACTCTTATGATCCCAGTAAAGCCAGTCCAGCGTTTCTCCACTCTTACACACTCTTATGATCCCAATAAAGCCAGTCCAGCGTTTCTCCACTTTACACACTCTTATGATCCCAGTAAAGCCAGTCCAGCGTTTCTCCACTTTACACACTCTTATGATCCCAGTAAAGCCAGTCCAGCGTTTCTCCACTCTTACACACTCTTATGATCCCAGTAAAGCCAGTCCAGCGTTTCTCCACTCTTACACACTCTTATGATCCCAGTAAAGCCAGTCCAGCGTTTCTCCACTCTTACACACTCTTATGATCCCAGTAAAGCCAGTCCAGCGTTTCTCCACTCTTACACACTCTTATGATCCCAGTTAAGCCAGTCCAGCGTTTCTCCACTTTACACACTCTTATGATCCCAGTAAAGCCAGTCCAGCGTTTCTCCACTTTACACACTCTTATGATCCCAGTTAAGCCAGTCCAGCGTTTCTCCACTTTACACACTCTTGTGATCCCAATAAAGCCAGTCCAGCGTTTCTCCACTTTACACACTCTTATGATCCCAGTAAAGCCAGTCCAGCGCTTCTCCACTCTTACACACTCTTATGATCCCAGTAAAGCCAGTCCAGCGTTTCTTCACTCTTACACACTCTTATGATCCCAGTAAAGCCAGTCCAGCGTTTCTCCACTCTTACACACTCTTATGATCCCAGTAAAGCCAGTCCAGCGTTTCTCCACTCTTACACACTCTTATGATCCCAGTAAAGCCAGTCCAGCGTTTCTCCACTTTACACACTCTTATGATCCCAGTAAAGCCAGTCCAGCGTTTCTCCACACACATCTAGTGAAGCACAGGTAACACACACATCACAGGTAACACACACAGGGGCGGTAGTGGCTCAGTGGTTCATGTAGATTGTCTACAAACCGAAAGGTTGGTGGTTCAATCCCCGGTTCCACCTGACCAAGTGTCGAGGTGTCCATGAGCAAGACCTAACCCCAGCTCCTCCTGATGAGCTGGATGGCGCCTTGCATGGCTGACACCGCTGTCGGTGTGTGAATGAGTGTGTGAATGGGTGAATGTGAGGCTATATGTACAGCGCTTTGGTGGCCATAGGTCTGTGAAAGCGCTATATAAATGCAGTCCATTTACCATTTACCATTTACATCTAGTGAAGCACGCGCCCAGGTAACACACACATCTAGTGAAGCACAGGTAACACACACATCTAGTGACACTGTGAGTCTTGAACCTGTAACACTAGTGTTGAGGCTCTCGACTGCATTGCTAGTGTTAGCATGGCATCTCTAGTCTTTTAGTGTTGATTAGGTTTGTGTTGTTGTCATTCGGAGTCGATGTGCGGTCTGTATCAGTTCTCATTTGTTTCCACAGCCGTCCACCAGCACCATCCGAGACTCCTATACTCCAGCCTCCTCTACATCACCCTTTCTCCATCTTTGTCCTCAAGCCTTCGCACTCCCGCCTTGTGGACGAACATCAAAATAGAAGGAAAAGGAGCGCGCAGCATCAGCCGTTTACACTCATGGCCAGCAGAAGTGTTCTTCACTGATGAAGGTCAAACCAGACCACCTCACGCGCTCAGGTCACACATCCAGTGACGAACTCTCAACATCTGTGTTTCTGTGAGTTTAATACTGGAGCCAAAACTCCAGCACAGTAGGTGGCGCTAATTTACCTACAACCTTTGTTTGTTAGCCGCCAGTAAATGCATAAAAGAAACACGGACAAACGTGAACGGAAGATTGAACTAAAACAAACATGGACCACCCCGTCCATCTTTCCCTCAACTCTCCTCCTCTATCTTTCCCTCAACTCTCCTCCATCTTCCCTCCATCTCCTTCCTCTTCCCTCCATCTCCTTCCTCCATCTTTCCCTCAACTCTCCTCCATCTTCCCTCCATCTCCTTCCTCCATCTTTCCCTCAACTCTCCTCCATCTTCCCTCCATCTCCTTCCTCTTCCCTCCATCTCCTTCCTCCATCTTTCCCTCAACTCTCCTCCACCTTCCCTCCATCTCCTTCCTCCATCTTTCCCTCAACTCTCCTCCATCTTCCCTCCATCTCCTTCCTCTTCCCTCCATCTCCTTCCTCCATCTTTCCCTCTACTCTCCTCCATCTTCCCTCCATCTCCTTCCTCCATCTTTCCCTCAACTCTCCTCCATCTTCCCTCCATCTCCTTCTTCTTCCCTCCATCTCCTTCCTCCATCTTTCCCTCAACTCTCCTCCATCTTCCCTCCATCTCCTTCCTCCATCTTTCCCTCAACTCTCCTCCATCTTCCCTCCATCTCCTTCCACCATCTTTCCCTCACCTCTCCTCCACCTTCCCTCCATCTCTTTCCTTCTCCTCTGATTTCTCCACTCGTCCTTTCCCTCTAGTCTCCGACCTTCCCTCCATCTCCTTCCTCCCTTCCTCCACTCATCCTCCTCCACCTTTCCCTCTACTTTCCTCCTTCCTCCACCTTTCACAGCACGGGTCTGAGTCGGGCTGGTGGAGTTCCCGGAGGGGTCCGGGAGCAATAAGAGGGCGGCAGCGGCTCTAAACGCTCTGGAGGAGCTCAGGAGAAGAGGGCCACTGCCGGAGAGGGTGAGAGAACGACTGACACCACAGAAACAGTGTGACCATAATTGTCAACGGTCCCCTTCAGATGATATTTTATTCATTTGTAATCTGTCATCAGTGATTGTAATCTAGTGTGAAAGATGATTGACACTGACAGCTAGTGCTAAAACTACTCCGACTAGTAGCCATCAGTGTCTGGGACTGTTTTCCATTGTTATTCCAGGTAAAACAGACGAGACGCACCGCAGTAAACCTGTAGCGACCCGTATGGCTTCTAGAGGAGACGCTTCAGCCGTTTAATACAGAACTAGAGTCAGGCGTTCACTAACCGCTAGGGTTGTGCCGATAGACGATAGTATCGTGTATCGACGATAGTCAGAGATATCGCCGATGGCAGACGCCTTTGACGAGATCAATACTGCAATATTGGCTCGTTTTCCCTTTAATGTATTTTATTATTAATATTATTATAAAGCTAGTATTGTTAAATAAGTAAGCCCCGCCCCCCTCACGATAATATCGTGTATCGCCGATCTCACAGGCTGACGATAGGACGATATGAAAATGGAGCATATCACCCAACACTACTAACCACACGCTTTTATTCCCATCTGCTTCATTTTCTGTGTGTCACATGATGTAATCTAGAGTTTCTCTATCCTAGCAGAGACTCGGAGGACGGCCACGGCTGCAGGACTGCCTCAGCGGCAGTGTCTCTCTGGCCTGCAGTGTTACGCTGCTATTGACGGACCCCCCAATTCCCAGAGGTACACACACACACTCACACACACTCTGTGTCTGTGGTGTTATTTCGGAGAAATCGATTGGACGTCTCCAATAGACCCGATGTTTCCCTAAAGTCGGACCGGAGGAGCCCTAGGACTGACTCACGGGGTAAACATCACTGAGCTTACTTAAGCTGGACTGTGACGCTATTTTCTTCTGGAAACAAACTTTGTTGCATTATTTTCCTGTTATCTCTGTAAAGCTGCTTTGAAACACTCTGTATTGTAAAATGTGCTATATAAATAAAGGTGACTTAACTCTCTCACACACATCTGGACCTCACTTGTGTCCTCACTGTCATGATCACGTTTCACACACCTGTCATCCACTCTTCTCACGGTCTCTCTGTCTCTCTGGTTCTCCTACCAGGTGAAATTGGGCGGCCGCTCCTTCCTCCCCATGAGCGGCTCCTCAAAGCAGCAGGCCAGAGAGAAGCAGCCGTGGCCATCCTCCTCACAGAGGCCTCTCAGGTACTCTCTCTCTCTCTCTCTCTCTCTCTCTCTCTATCTCTATCTATCTATCTCTCTCTCTCTCTCTCTCTCTCTCTCTCTCTCTCTCTCTCTCTCTCTCTCTCTCTCACAATCCTAAAGCTTTGACTGTCAGTAGCTTTTCACACTGAAGCTTGATTCCTTTCCCCATTAACACCTGATCTATGATGTCCACAGCCGTCCTCCAGCATTCCTGCAGCTCCAGGTCCCAGACCCCCAGGACCCCCCACAGCTCCCGACCCCCAGGACCCCTCACGGCAGCTCCCGGACCCCCCACAGCAGCTCCTGACCCCCAGGACCCCCCACAGCAGCTCCCAAATTCCAATCCAAATTTAAACTTTTGCCTCCAACTTCTCGTCCGGCCTCCTTCTCCTCCTCCGTCTCCTCGTCCGGCCTCCTTCTCCTCCTCCGTCTCCTCGTCCGGCCTCCTTCACCTCCTCCGTCTCCTCGTCCGGCCTCCTTCTCCTCCTCCGTCTCCTCGTCCGGCCTCCTTCACCTCCTCCGTCTCCTCGTCCGGCCTCCTTCTCCTTCTCAGTCTCCTCCATCACTGTTTTTTCTGTTGTTTTGAACTGTTTTTATATTATGGGGTTCAGTTTATTTCCTGTTTTAGAAGCGCAAGCTCATTTTAGCCATTTAAAATTGTTTGGTTTTATCTGTTTTTTTTTTTTTAATGTTACCAATTGTTTAAGTATGTATTTATTGACGCAGTGAGTTTTAGTAATGGTATGTTCCAATTAGTTTTAGACTGTTTTTAATGTTCTGTACTTTTAATGCACTTAATGTTTAATGTTAACTTAATGCTTTATTTATTTGCCCCGGCTTTTAAATAAACGTCTTGCTGCTTGTTCCTCATCTCTGCTGTGGTTCTTGTGTCCGTCGGCTGTGATCACATGATCTCAAACTCTACAGTCTGTAGGACAAAGTGTTTGTTTGGAAAATAAAGTGAAGCTTTTGTTACTTTTGTCCACTTTCATAAGTATCAGTCCATCTAGATTTGTTCATGTTTTCAGTTCAGATTTCTCAGTCATGTTTTATTGCGCATGTCATGTGATCTCTCCCTGTTTGGCTTTATTTTTGTGTAATTTAATGCTTTGCTCAAATGGAGTTGTTCAAAATTGGACAGACACTTATAACATAATTGGTGTTTAATGTTCCAGTATTATAATTGCTGATATTTAATAGTGATATTCTGCTGTTATTCAGTGTTGGGTCTGTGGACTCTGAATATAATGCAGTTGTAGATTGTAAAGATGTTCAACAGTCGTTACTGACTCATTTAGTCAGATATATTGTGTGTGTAAAGAGTCTTTGGGTTTGAACAAGTTCCTCTAAAACCTCTTTCAGATCCAGAAGATCCAGATTTCATCTGAACATCTTCAATAAAGTTTGTGATTCATGATTTGAAAGAAAACTCTTTCTCTGTCCCTAAAGCGTTACTGTCTGTGTGTGTTTTCTGAAGATGGACATGAACACACATGGGCCGATAGATTACTCACTGACAGGTTAGTCTAGTTAAAGAGTCTGACCTGTGCTTGAACTGAACCAATGAGTATAAAGATCAGTCCATTCAATCCCATCATGCATCTGGCCTCTGAGTAACTGCAGGCCGCTAAAGCTCAAGGCATCCATGCATTAAAACTCTCTCACGCAGAAGAAGATCAGGAGCAGAAGAACTCAGCGCTGCTTTACACCAGGAGAAACTTCACCTTCAACTCTTTAAATCACAGGAGTTTACTGTTCATTACAAACAATCCACTTCTGGTCCTGATGGAGCTCTGAACCTCCAACCCGTTCTGAAACGCAACTGGATATCTACAGATATTAAAGCCTATATACGATTATAAGTGGAGATCCTCATACCTGAGAGTCCTGGTCATCAGAAAGTATAAAGTTTAGTATTTCATAGTCCCATCCCATGTTCAGCTCCACAGCTTAGTGATGGGGACGAGACCGCCTATGCCGAGTCCGAGTCAAGACCGAGTCTTTGAAGGGTCGAGACTGAGTCCGTTGGTTTTCAAATACAGTCGAGTCCGAGTCAAGACCGAGTCTTTGAAGGGTCGAGTCCGAGTCAAGACCGAGTCTTTGAGGAAGTATTCTAATTTTGCAAGAATTATAAAAAATCGTCAATAAGCTCATAATTTGTACTAAAATGGTCTAAATGTTTAGTTTTAAAAACAATTTGAAAAAGCTGGCTATGTCTATTTTGCTGTTTCTGCGCAAGTTCAGCAGACAGTGAGGTTCGGCTTTGTTCCGATCAGAGCTCGTGAGTGGAGAGCGCATTCCGCTCCGCTCACTCATTCCGTAGGGTCGCTCGCTCGCTCAACCCAGAACGGCCAAAGCCTGGTTCGAAAATGTGTTATAACTTATAAGGGCTGCCTCCGACTAATTTTTATTTAAAAAAAAAAAAAATTCTAGTCGACTATAAGCCATTCGTGAACAAATCGCCCCTTTATATTAATTTAATTAGGCTACTTATATAGGCTATATCCTACAGGATAATAAGCGTTATGACCGCACGCATAAAGCTTGCCACAAAGAACCGGTTAAAGTAATGATTATGAATGTGTCTAAATTATTAAGGAGACATTTAATTGTTTAGTAATAAACTGGTGTTTTCTGTGTCGCTGCAAAGACGCCAGAGAGAAATGCACATTTCATATGAATTAGGCTATTAATAATCAGAGAATAGCCTTTTTTTTTTTTTTTGGTTTGAATATTTTCGTTTAAAAGTAGACATTTCAAGCTTTCTGTAATATATAGCCTATATTTCTCAAATCTGTGAGAAACAAGCGGAGTTTCGGCGCCCTCCAGTTCACATGCAATGTGATCGTGCACATTGTCTGCTATAGATTTGCTTCTTATTAAATACGGGCAATTGATTGATAAAACATCGATCAAAATTAAGATTCAATTTATACAAAACGAAAATCTTTTAAAAAGAGTTTTCTATAAAACAAAACTTAATGAAGTCGTCAAAATCAATAAATTTTTCGGGTGAAGTCCAAAGTAGTTGATTGCCGAGTTCACGCGCATAGGTTTAGTCAGAGCCATAGAGAGAGAGAGTTGCGACACTCTTTGATGTCGCCGCTATGGCTGTCACGTGGTTCATGTAAGCCCCAATAGTTCCAAAACATACGCTGGCTGTCATGTTCTTCTCTGGGACAGACAGCAGAGATTGCATTATTGAACGGTAAATATAAAATAAAACACACACCAAAGTACTTTTTCAGCTGTTATTGCATTATTGCATTTTGTTAATGTCCGTTTTGCATTTGGAGATAAGTTTTAGGCTATATTTTTGGAGGGAAAAGCTTAGTGTTCATGTTCGCATGGGTAGTAGCACTGGCTTTAGCGGCTCTAACTTAACTTTTCCATATCATTCATCTGATGATGGACGTCTCATGATATTTATTTTAGCACAACTGGGCTGTATTAGGCTATTGATTCCCATGATTTTGCTTATAAATTTTGATTCAGCCATTAGCCTACCTTCGTGATCACGCAAAGAGGTCTGCCGTGGCGGTCCGTTCAGAGTTCGCGTAAATATTTTTTATTAAACAATGACAGACAACAAAAATGTGTGCTTGTGTGAGTGTGTGTGAACAAGAAAAGCAAAAACCAGGGGCAGGTGATCCATGAAACAGACAGGACTGATCCCATAACAATCCTAGAGGTCCAGCATTGTTCTCACAAGCCGCTTCACTCAAGACAATAAAACATAATGAAAAGTTAGTAACTTATATCCCAAAAAAATTTATCAAATAAAAGTTGCTATAAAGGTGGAAGCGATTCATTACCGAACTCTTACTGTCACAGCTGACGAAGTCGCACTAGCTAGCAGGCAGTGCTTGAAAATTGGTTGAAACAACCAACATAAAATATAAATAATTACGCTGTGCATATACAAATGAAGACCAGTATAAGCATCGCAAAGGGCCTCTGATACAACATAGACAGTTGACAAATCAAAAGAGGTCGATATTTCAGCAACTTAACTCTAGAACAACTCGACGCGCAGCAATGTAAGTGAATGGTGTCCAACGCCCAAATGACAGTGTTTGGAACTATTCCGATCTTCAAATCCCGGAAGTAGGCGGTTAAAAGCGCCGCCATTATTTACAACGGAGGTCTATGGGAGTGTCGCAACCATAGACTGTAAAAAAATATGGACGTAGTATCCGTGACGTCACCCGTAGGTTTCTGAAGACCGTTTTTGAAGCCTAAAGTGGGCGGAGCCGGCCGTCGCCATCTTGGCCTCGCGTCACTCCCGGATAACAGAAAATGGGCAAAGAGGCGGGGCGTGAGTGGAGCTCAGGAGCCTGGCTATCTGAAATCACGCCCGCCTAGCTCGACGTGATCGAGCTAGCTCATATACTGTCTCTGGTTAGCTCAGGCTGGGGAGGTAATGCTATAACGTTATGCTACTTACAGTACCAAGTCTGCGACTGCACAGGGCCTCAGGCTAAAGTGACACTTGATGATGTAAAGCCAATTAAAAGTTCCTATTTTTGCCCTTCGAAATATTATAATAGTTAAAAGACATGGCTACAAGTGAGACTGTGTATCGTGATTCTGTACTATTCTGCTAGTTGAAAATGTATTATGCAGTAACTTTATATTACTCTTGAGTGTGTGTGTGTGTGTGTGTGTGTGACAGTGATTTGTGCATACATGTCAGTCACTCTTTTTTTATAGTCTATGGTCCGTCAGCGCGGCGTCGCTCGTCAAGTTCGTAGAGAGCTTATTCAGTACATTTTAAATTCTGATTTTGGCCGCCTCTCAAATGGGTTAAATCATAGATATACTGCCTATGAAGATCAAGTAAATGCTCTAGAAAATCCGCGCTCATTCAAGGATGTGCATTTATAGCATGGACGGAGAAAGCGCCGACACCTGCAGGATTTCATCTGACGGTACATAAGCATGTTATAATCCATCTGTTCCGTGAGAGCAGAACGAACAAGCCTTTATTGACGTTTTTAAATCTGAAAACTCCAAAAAGCAACGAAATTGTCAGACATCTATTAGTGCATGTTCACAGGGGAAAACTGAAATACAGCGCTGGTTGTTCTCTCGAACGATACTCGACGACAACGATGGAATCCAAAGCCGTGGGCGAAGTAACATTAATGGGTTTATTAAATTGTATGAAATAATCCCGAAAAAAAGCACAAACACTGCAGAGATGGCAAGTTCAGCAGCTAAAATTTGCTGAGGTGAAGTGACGCGGCTAACAGCAGACAAACGGCTAGCATTGACATCAGCGGCAATCCACCTGTCACTCAAGTGGCCACGCCACACCCTTAATTATGCAGAACTCTAAATATTAATCAACTAAACGGATGAGTTATAAAAAAATTCACCCCCCTCACAGTTGTTATGAAGGGCAAACTTAGCTGTATAGACCAAAGCCACATACAGACACCAGGCTGTAAATACGTTTTTTTCTGCTGTAAAATTTGGGATTTTAACATGGGGGAGATACAGATTTGACTCCCTTTTGACAACAGCCTCAAGCGGCCAGTCAATGAATTGCAGTTTAACTCACTTCCGTGTTGGTTTCAAGAGAGAGACGGGGAGGTTGCTGCTTGGTCGCAACTCTTTCTCTCTATGGCTCTGGGTTTAGTTACCTATGATCACGCGCGTGAACTCTGCAATCGACTACTTTGGACTTCACCCGAAAAACAGGATGTAAACAAAGGTATTTGCGCTGGCTTAAATAACATAATTTTTATACATTTCTTTCACATCTACTGCAGTCAGATTCACCCGTGTTCACTCAGAAGGAATCACTCACATTTCCTGTGCACTTGTAATGACACATCAAGGATGTTAAGAGGCTAAAAGCAGGTTTAAAACTTGCCCCATTGAAGTCAACAGGGTGCAAATTTAAAAAATAGAATTACTCTGTGTAGGCAGAGCCGCCTTAACCTAATGTTAGGCCCCGGGGCTGAGAGGTTTTGTAGGCCCCCCATCCACTCGATTTATAGAGTCTCATTTTAAAAAAGTGTAATATAGGTAGTGAGTTTTCCCTCTTTGAGCCAGAAAACACCATAAAATTGTTATTAACATATCACTGAGCCCACTTGAGCATAAACACAAGACACTTTATTTAACAACCACACACAGTAACTAAATTTCAACTTTATGCAAATGAGAAGCGAGCGACAACCAATAGGAAAGAAGCCTTGTGGAGCTCAGCTCCCCGTCACCAACTCGAGTGCAGTGCAGGCAAGACAGAAGAGTTCGAGGACGATTTCACTGTTTTATATGATTTGACTGTAACTAACCACAAACATGGATATAATAAAATGATGCATGGAAAAGAAACTGTCGACAGTCTCAGTGAGTTTAATTCATACATTTATAGTTCGAGTGTTGTAGTTTTATGATGCAAGTTTAGCACTGCTGCAGTTCATTTTACAGTTTCCCCTGCATTATGTCGACTATTAGGGACAAGAAAATGTATTATTTGTTAAATTCGGATGACGTTTTAGTAATTTATGACAGTATGAGTGAGTTTAATTTGTAGATTGATCGATCGTTAATCTAGTAAATTATTTAATCCCTGAACACTGTTGTGTGGTAATATAAAAACACTCTCCCGAACAGCACACTGTTTCTTTTGAGCCTAATTCCTAGTTAAATTAAAATAATATAGTTGTATCACTTGTGATGGTGTTTTGTATGTGGCCAGACGAGCAGCCTACCAATAACATTAGAGCGACAGCATTACCAACGGCGACAAGCGACTTCACCGTATAGAGACTAGCGACATACAGCGACAAAATCTGACAAGTTACAAAACAATATGACCTTTTCAGCTCATGGGAGGCCCCTGGACTTGGGAGGCCCCTGGGCTTCAGCCCAGGTAAGCCCGTGCATTAAGGCGGCCTTGTGTGTAGGCAACACCGATTTCTGTCGTTGTTCTCTGTATTGACAGTACTCCAAATGTACAAAAAAATGAGCTCAATGTTAAAATTGACCGGAGTTCTCCTTTAATGAGTGACGATGAGGACAGAACTAAACATTCAAACGGTTAGGCTACACTTTAGATCTTTGATATTAAACAGATTTTATTTTAGATTTAGATTGTGGCTTCCAATGATTATAAAAAAGATATTTGAGGTATAACCATTAAAAACTAAAGCCGCATTCATTCTGTTTAGCGCAACTTCCCCTCACAGCGGTGCGCTGTCATTTCTCCCTAAAACCCAAACGTAACGTCAGAATCTGCACGATCGGTGATTGTTGTAAAATGTAGTCTATACTGTTGCTAAACTGCGGGACGCGTTTGATAATAAAAGGCTATTAAAAGTACCAAAATTGAGCAATAGACGCTGTTCCAAATGCGGCGCGCGCTCCGAAACACAACGCAACGAGACAAGCAACGTATATTTTGGGCTTTGTGCGGATCTAAACGATCAAATATACACAAAAATATGTCAAAATGACCGTCTTGGAGATTCACTTAAACAGTTTATTCACTTAAACACAGTTTATGTCTTAAATGGGCGTAAACAGTTGGGAGAAAATATGATGCGTAATAATGATTAGATCTGCATTTGGTCTTAAAGAGACAGCAGTCTAATAAACCTGCTGACGATTGCTCCATTAATGTGAATCAAACAACAAAAGGCAAAGAGAAAATCAGTCGCAGCTCTTGAATAAATAATTTTGGCTTTCATAAGCTTTAATCTATCTATGATAAACTATGCAGTGTTATTTTAAATCTGACTTTATTAGATGTATTTTTAGCCCATATTACTCCTGAACAGTAATATCAGACATTACTGAAATTAAAGCACTGGGTATATAATTTGTATATTTGTTTTATTGTATACTTTTTTTTGTTTGACCATGTGTTTGTACTTTGTTTTTGGTGTCCTATGTCTTAATATAAATATATAAAACACAAAAGCCTGCACCCTTCTGCATAACATGCATGTTTTATTTGTTTAGTTAAAGCATTGCTTTTTCTTTTGCTATAGATATTTATTTTACATTTCAAAATATAAAGCAATATTAATTATGTTCTAAATTATTTTTTTCCTTTTTTTAATATAACAAAAAGAACCGATAAGAATACCGTTAAAGTACCGGATCAAGGAGTATTGGTAAGAGTAGTAATACCGTTAAAACCTTAACGATACCCATCCCTAGGTTTAATTGGCATCTCTATTTCAAACGACCCGACCGACCGCGACCCGAATATCATTAAAAATATTTTTGGATGACTCGTAACCGCGGGTGACCGCAGGCACCCGCTCATTTTGGATCAACCCGCGCATCACTGCTACAGACAAGCTAGATTGGGAATTGTTTAGAGGAGCAGTCTTAATATGGACTATGCTTTTACTGTCATTAAAAAAATCCCTACCACATGCATCATCTTCTGCCTATTTTTCTAAACTGCTTCAGCAGTGCTGCTCTGTCATCAACATGTTAAGCCCACCCTGACATTTTTAATCATAGTTAGGAATTTAAAAAATTTCTAGTGGTATGTATTCTAGTGGACTAGTGATGGGGACGAGACCGCCTATGACCGAGTCAAGACCGAGTCTTTGAAGGGTCGAGTCCGAGACGAGTCCGAGAAGGCAGAAATCGGTCTCGAGACCGGACTCGAGTACTACATCACTACCACAGCTTCTGTAGCTCTAGATAACTCTATAGTGTCTCTGCATGGTGTGTGTGTGTGTGTGTGTGTGTGTGTGTGTGTGTGTGTGTGTGTGTGTGTGTGTGTGTGTGTGTGAGTGTGAGTGTGTGTGTGTGTGTGTGTGTGTGATGGTGTGTGTGTGTGTGTGTGTGTGTGTGTGTGTGTGTGTGTGTGTGTGTGTGTGTGTGTGTGACGGTGTTTTCCTGAGCAACAGCTTCATCTACTGGTCATTCTCCAGACCGTCATCATGACAGTGAAATCTCTTCGTCTGCTTCAGGAGATGTTCAGATATTCTGGCCACATTCATCCTGACATTCAGTGTTAATCTTTCACTCAATCTGGCCAGTAAATCAGTTTCTACTTTCAATATGTTTGTTGTCCTGTAATGTTATGCTGGAGTTTTAAAAGACTGTTAAACTTGTGCATGTGTGACATTATATATGACATTATACTGTATGTGTTTAGTCCTCTTATAGGTCTAAAACACTAATGAACAATGAAGCGTGTAATAGTGGTGTTCAGTAAAGTGTTCTAGTACCAGATCATCAAATTACACACCTTTCTCTTGTGTGTTTACAGTAGATTACCCTGAGCTTATTCTTTGGAAAAAAGAAATGGGGAAAGATTATCAATTAATAAATTACGCATGAATAATTCTGTCACAGATGATTTATCTACAATATCAAAACATATAGCAGAATTTTATAAAACGTTGTATTCTAGCTCTGAAATACAGCTCTCCTTAATCGAGTCCTTTAAATAAATTGGATAATAGTCTTTTTGTTAATGATGAATTTGTGAGAAAGAGCTTCTAGAATTACAGACTAATAGTGTTTGACAATGAACAGAATATCTCTTTCTTTATCTAATTTTCACAAGCAAGTCTTTCTGACGTGATGTTTGGCTTTTAAACATAACTTCTCTCCTCACGCCTTTTTTATCTGGAATAATAATAAGTATATCACACACCAAAGAAAAGCTTTATTTTGTAGACATTGGTTTGAGTCTGATATACTGTTAGTTGGTCAGTTGAGGAGTTATGATGGTCAGTTTCTGATATTACTGAAATATCTCTATTAAATCAGGGCACTTGGTGTAACATTGCAGGAAGTAAAGTCTCCAACTCTCCAAACATTTGTTTTTAGATAAACTTGATTTAATTAATGATAAATGCAGAAACCAATGGAATAGATCTGCTTTTGTCAATATCTCTTCTCCTCCATCTAAATGTGTTTGGGTTCATATGTTTCCTTCATTTGAGTGGGAATATTTCTGTGGAGTTATTAGCCGGTACTGTGTAACAAATAAAACCACAGAAGTGTCATTTAAAATCGGTCACTGAATATATCCTGTGAAAGACACATTAGAGCTTGTTCATCTGGATATTGATTATCATTGCTGTTTTTGTAATTGTTAAAAAGAGTCTATTGTGCACTTATTTTTTTAATGTCCCTGTTCTTCAGTTTCTAGGTGTTAAAATGAACTGCAACCTAGTCTTAAATTTGCCATCTGTCTTACTTCATACAAATGAATATGATTTTTCCAAAAGAAAAATATCGATTTGTTTTTGTTATTAGTAAAATTTTATATTCATCAAATTAAATGGAGTAACTCAAAACCCAAGTTTGCTCATTTTAAAGCGGCATATAAAATGTATTTAGAGTCTGTAAAGTTTTTTAAAAATCGAAAAGCCCAAAGATCTGGATCTCTGCTAAATTAATTTAACACAGCCTATGTTTGTGAAGCCCCTTACTTTTATTTTTAAGTTTCTTTCTTTTTTTTTTTTTTTTGGTTATTTATTTTATTTTATTATTGGTTCAAGTTATACTTACCAAAAAGAAACTTGATATTGAATTCTGTAATTTTGAAAATTCAATAAAAAAAAAAAAATAATAAAAAAAGTTCGACAAAAAAAGAAAGGAAAAAAAAAGCAAACGCCGCGCGAGTGTCACTACGGGAAGCGGAGAGAGTCAAACTTCACCTCTGTTTCTGCTGTTACTGTAACGTGTTAAAGACACACTTTAGAAAGCAGTCCGAGCCTCCGAGGAGAGAACAACCACGGAAAGAAAACAGTTCAGGTATGTAATAATAATATGTGTTTGGATTTGTGGCTTTAGAGACGGAAATGCGATTTGTTAATCTTCTGATTTAAAGGTAGGGTAGGTAGGAATTGTCTAAAAAACTTCTTTTCCAAATTTGTTTCAACTTTATTTATATATCAATACATAATTAAAATGTAAGTACTCTGAAAAAGAAAGTATAAAAATCGAGTGTCTGTAGACCTCTCACGACTGTTTTAAAGACAGCTCATTGTTTCCATTCACTCCACCCCCTCCCTTCTGAGCTCCTTACAAAGCCACGCCCCCAAAACACATGACACAGCGACTCCGACCGCTGAGCTGGAAGACGCATTTATTATTTACCTGAGACGAGCGGAGAGGAGCACAGTGCATGTAGTTACATCATGTCAGAATCACATGTAATAAAAAAAATCTAACTTTATCATTATGAATATAAACAAATAAGATGTATTTTAGTACTCACTATCAAGCTAGCATATTGATATTGGTAAAGTTAAAAAAAAAAAAATATTTTGATTCTTTAACGAGCTAGTTATATCTATAAGGCAAAGCTAAAAACAGGTTGCATTGATACACGTTTTTCCATTACCATCAGTTACACTGTGATGAAGATGAATTTCGTGTAAGATTCATAACATATGGTGGTGTTCTGCATGTAAGAGTTTCCATGATGAAAGCATTGTTGACTCTGATGAGGACTAACATTACACTCCGGTGACAAGTACCGCATCGTCAGCTCGAGGACAAGTCCGGGGTCGAGGGCGAAGCAGAGGAGGTCGTGCAAGCGGCCGTGCAACTAGGGTCCGAGGAAGTAGAGGCCGAGGGCGGGGTGGTCGAAGTGCAGGGCAAGGAGCACTTCTTGGACATGAGGACCTGCGTCGAGTTTTGCATTCCGTTCCTCTTGAATTCCTCAACTCAAACGGGTGCGCGCAGCCGCGCACGTGGGCAGATCCTGTGTGGCAAAAGGGTGGTTGCCATGGTTGCGAGAGAGAGTGACAGTCGCCTAAGCCAAACCTTTGTTTCGTCCCGAATGGAAATAATGAGCTGTGTTTAATGCAGATTAAACGGTCTAGAGTCACTCGATTTTTATACTCTTTTTTTCAGAGTACTTACATTTTAATTATGTATTGATATATATAGAAAGTTTAAACAAATTTGGAAAAAAAGTTTTTTATAAAATTCCTACCTACACTACCTTTAAGTAAACTAATTTCCCCAATAAATCATAGAACGAAATAGGCGTCAAACACGAGATAAACTTTCTGAAAATCTAAAGAGGAGGACGGGTAAGCGAACAGACATTATGAAAGAAGATTTTATTTCAGAGAGAATTACACACTCAAAGATTCATCGCTGAAATAATGTACAACGGGCCTAAAGCCACACATTAAGACAAATGTGCCTTTTAATATTCCCAAATGCAGAAGAAAAAATATGTTTGTACTGAACATTGATGGTGCAAGAGATTTTGTGTGAAAATAAATCATAGTGGTTCATTTTGTTTAAAAACACTTATAAATGTTTGAGGTGGCGAGGTTTGTCTTATATCCCACAGACACACAGGAAAAAACAGCCTGAGGCAAAATACACACAGTAGCCTATTGATACAAATACTGTAGCTAAAATAATGTGTTTTTAATGATGTCCAAGTTAATATTTGTTCAAAATAATCACTTTAGAAAAGTTTGTACTATTTTCATTTTTTTTTGATAAATAAAATAATTCATTTTTGTTAAATAAATATCCTGTCATTAAAATATGTTAATAACAATATATTTTAAAAAGTTAAGATTCTGAAAGCATTGAAGGAGATCCCATAATAATTTAATATAGATTTACAGTAGTAACAATACATTGTATTTAAATTATATTATATAATTAATATCATATTTTTAAATATGATTGTTTCATTATAAATATGGGTATTATCTCTAGGTGGACACTCAACTTAATATATGATATTTCCCATCTGAATCTAATCATGTCCACAACTAGAAAAGTCAGTCAGATATTTATTATCATGTTTATTATTGTGCTTTTGCCCCAAATACCATACTTTTACATATTCTTCTGTTATTGAAAAACTGTTGCTTTAATTACCTTAAAGGAGAAGTTCACTTTTAAAATGAAAATTCTGTCATCATATACTCACCCTCATGTTGTTTCAAAGCTGTATGAATTTCTTTCTTCTGCTGAACAGAAAGGAAGATATTTAGAAGAATATCAGTAACCAGACAGTTTTTGGGTCCCAATGACTTCCATAGTAGGAAGCCAAATTTCCACAAAAGTGGATGTTTAGGAAAGTGCTGTGGCAAGTTTGTGTGCCTCTAGTGAATCAGAGAAGAATAAAGTCAAAGGCGCCTTTAGCCCAGGGGTGTACCAGTGTTTAGCCCACACTGGTCTCACGGTTCGGTTCGATTACGATTATCATGTCATCGATTCAGTTCAATTCGATATCACGATGCACCGCATCCTCAATTTGAAATTTTTCTTCAAAAGTGATGTGTGTGTGTGTGTGTGTGTGTGTGTGTGTGTGTGTGTGCTCGCCTGTTCGGGAAGTCGCAGTGACAGAAACAGTGACATTCCAGTTTAAGTTTCAAGGGAGTAAAGCTTGTTTATGTCATTAAGAAAAGGAAAATCTGTAAATAAATTTTGTTTTAAAGAAATGTTCATTTAAAAGCAGCGCTCATTAAACAGTGTATTATGTTACCATTATAGATGCGCGCATCAACCGTCGCCGAATCCGTTGTTGAAGGTGACGATCATCCATTTATAATCACGCATAACAACACAGAATAATTGTAATTTGACCATCGGGTGCGGATCCATAAATCAGAGAAAGTTATTGGGGCGGGTGGATGATTTGTTATGGCTACGGATTCGGCGTTGGAGCTCATCCGCTAAAGCAGTCAGACTCTGCCAGGCGCTAACAGCTCGCGGTGAAAATGGCTAATGTGGTTTATCAAGTTATTACCTCCTGCATATTCTATTTGTGTGTGACATGAGCGCACACAGCGCATGTCTTTTGCAGGTCGTGCTCACCAGGTTGTTCATAAAAGCCTAAATGTGCCCACAAATTGTGTGTGCCCACACGTACGCAACAATGACGTCAGAAAAACGTCAGTACATTATAATCTGTTATGGTCTATTACTGAACCGATACCGAATCGTCCTCGTCTGCATCGATAGAAACGATTAATTTCGACACCCCTACTTTAGCCCCGTTGTACCCTACATCTGTATACATTAGTGTATATAGAAGCAGCCAAACAAACAGTTCTCTCTGTAAGGCCTCAAAAACTTTAACATGTATTAATAGGCTAATTCTGTTTACTTTCAGACAAGCCTTTATTAATCCTTTCTTCAAAATTTGTCTTGACATGTTTCTATTTTTTACATACACTTACTTTAGTTTTATGAAATTTTTTAAATTTCATTTTATTGTGATTCTGCATCTTTAAATTCAAACTATAATTGGAATTCTGCATCCGCCGCAATTCTGAAATGTAGAAATCATTTTTAATTCTATGCCTAATGTTGCAGCAGTATGGTTTATACTGGTAGTCAGTGAGTTAAAATAAGTGTTCAGGATCAGTAACTGGTGTGTGCTTGTGTGTTTAGAATGGCTACAGTGGGAGTGAACGTGATTGAAACAGCGGCTCTAGGGAGACCCTTCCAGCTGGGGATGCTGTATGACTGCAGGAAAGATGCTCTGATACCAGGTACAAAAAACATCTTGGGTTACAGAAGTAAAATAGGTTCCCTGAGAAGGGGAGCGAGACACTATGTCTAACAAGATGCTATAGGGAACGCTTCAGTGTGACTGATGTCTGAAGCGATAATTGTATTGGCCAGCAACAGCCCATGACGTCTCTACCAGTGACCGTGAGTCTAAAAGGGCTCCTGAGGAACACGTCATTCCCTTCTTCATCTGAAGGAGACGGGACAGGCAGCCCGAAAGAGACGCAGCATCTCGTTCCACTTCTTAGGGAAACAAGGCTACATTTATTACACGAGATGTTCCCTTTGAATGGGAACCTGCACTAAATCTATGGGAAACAAATACCTACTCTGCCATGCTGAAGGGAGTACATGCCCTATTGGCCGTGACGAAGCATTAAAAAAATATGACTTTCGTGACCTCACCAAAGGTACGCACCAGCAAGCTGTCAGTGACACTATTCTCTATAGTCATTGACCAACCTACATACCCTGATTGAGGAAAGTCCTTGCAGGGCCAAATGGTAGGACTCGGCCCAAGGGCAGATCTCAGAGGCTTGGAGTCATTTACATCCCCAAATCAGAAAAAGTTGGGACACTGTACAAATTGTGAATAAAAACAGAATGCAATGATGTGGAAGTTTCAAATTTCAATATTTTATTCAGAATACAACATAGATGACATATCAAATGTTTAAACTGAGAAAATGTATCATTTTAAGGGAAAAATAAGTTGATTTTAAATTCATGGCATCTACACATCTCAAAAAAGTTGGGACAAGGCCATGTTTCCCACTGTGTGGCATCTCCTCTTCTTTTATAACGGTCTGCAAACGTCTGGGGACTGAGGAGACAAGTTGCTCAAGTTTAGGAATAGGAATGTTGTCCCATTCTTGTCTAATACAGGCTTCTTCTAGTTGCTCAACTGTCTTAGGTCTTCTTTGCCACATCTTCCTCTTTATGATGCACCAAATGTTTCTATGGGTGAAAGATCTGGACTGCAGGCTGGCCATTTCAGTGCCCGGATCCTTCTTCTACGCAGCCATGATATTGTAATTGATGCAGTATGTGGTCTGGCATTGTCATGTTGGAAAATGCAAGCCCTGAAAGAGACGCCGTCTGGATGGGAGCATATGTTGTTCTAGAACTTGGATATATCTTTCAGCATTGATGGTGCCTTTCCAGATGTGTAAGCTGCCCATGCCACACGCACTCATGCAACCCCATACCATCAGAGATGCAGGCTTCTGAACTGAGCGCTGATAACAACTTGGGTTGTCCTCTTTAGTCCGGATGACATGGTGTCCCAGTTTTCCAAAAAGAACTTCAAATTTTGATTCGTCTGACCTCAGAACAGTTTTCCACTTTGCCACATTCCATTTTAAATGAGCCTTGGCCCAGAGAAAACGCCTGCGCTTCTGGATCCTGTTTAGATATGGCTTCTTTTTTGACCTATAGAGTTTTAGCCGCCAACGGCGAATGGCACGGTGGATTGTGTTCACCGACAATGTTTTCTGGAAGTATTCCTGAGCCCATGTTGTGATTTCCATTACAGTAGCCTTCCTGTATGTGATGCAGTGCCGTCTAAGGGCCCTAAAGATCACGGGCATCCAGTATGGTTTTCCGGCCTTGACCCTTACGCACAGAGATTGTTCCAGATTCTCTGAATCTTTGGATGCTATTATGCACTGTAGATGATGATAACTTCAAACTCTTTGCAATTTTTCTCTGAGAAACTCCTTTCTGATATTGCTCCACTATTTTTCACCGCAGCATTGGGGGAATTGGTGATCCTCTGCCCATCTTGACTTCTGAGAGACTCTTTTTATACCCAATCATGTTGCCAATTCAGGGTTTCCGCGGGGTTGTAAAAGGTAGTAAAAGGTAGTAAATTAAATAATGCCAAATTAAGGCCAGTAAAAAGTAGTAAAAAGTAGTAAACGTCATCTGACGAGGTAGTAAATTTTCGAAGCCCCATCTAACTGGGTCTATATCATGGGTGTCCAAACTACGGCGGCCCGCAGCCAGGGTCCGAAATTAACACCCGCCAAGCGCCAAGTACGGTTAGATTTTCCGTTTGGCGAGTAAATCTCAAAAGGCTATCCGTATAGTAGTAAATAAATAGTAATAAAAAAATATTACAATTGCCTTTTGTAATGTTATGATGCCTGGAAATTAGTTCAAATCTCCTGCGAATCTAGAGCGAGCGAGCGAGCAAAAGCGCGCATGCAAACCGTGTAGCGAGCGCACGGCAGAGAGGGAGAGACCTTGCGTGTGTGTGTCTCTCTCTCTCTCTCTCTCTCTCTCTCTCTCTCTCTCTCTCTCTCTCTCTCTCTCTCTCTCTCATGCAGTGGTGACGCGTTCATATAAACATTTTAATTGTTTATTAATAAACAAGTGTTTCTGTGTCAGCTGCAAAGATGAAGTTGACACTGACTCGCGATCTTCGCAGTAGTGAACGCGCCGGAGAAAAATGCATTTCTTACGGAGTAGCCTATAGCCTACTTTTATTTAGTTTTGAATGGTTCTGTTTAAAAGTAGAAATTTCAAGCTTTCTGTAGATAATAGATATAGGATATTTCTAATTTGTTTAGGTCTGTGAGGCGAGTAGCCTAGGCTACCTACGCTGAGTTTCGGTTCATGTCTGAACGTGTTGTGATTATACAAAATAGTTTTAAAAGCATCCTTAATGGAGAATGAACGGTTATACATAACATGTTTTTTTCCTCAAATGCAAACACGAAATAAAAGACAAAATACTTTTTAAAAAGACAAACCATCAATTTTTGGGGAAAAAATATGGATTTATAGCTTTTGAAAAAAAATAAGGATGGATTAATAGCGTTTTGGAAAAAAATATGGATGGATTTATAGCGTTTTGGAAAAAAATATGGATGGAAAGATATTTCATGTCTTTACTTGTCACTTTACTTAACACTTAACACTGCTACAGTTGAAGTTTGAAGCCGTGTTGCTAGTAAAAATATTGTGATGGTAGTAAAATAGGTGGTAAAAAGGTAGTAAATTCAATTTAAGAATCTATGTATAAACCCTGCAATTGACCTAATTGGTCCTCCAGCTCTTCTTTATATGTACATTTAACTTTTCCGGCCTCTTATTGCGACCTGTCCCAACGATTTTTGAATGTGTAGCTCTCATGAAATCCAAAATGAGCCAATATTTGGCATGACATTTCAAATTTGATATGTTATCTTTATTCTATTGTGAATAAAATATAAGTTTATGAGATTTGTAAATTATTCCATTCCTTTTTTACTCACAATTTGTACAGTGTCCTAACTTTTTCTGATTTGGGGTTGTACATACTGAAAGATTCCTTTAAGGAATATGGATTGGCTTGCAAAGAGACCTGGTCTGTCACTTCAGGGGGATTTAAAGCATTAACCTCTAGATTCAGGCTGCTTAACGAGGAAGCTCACAGAGAGCCATGCCACTCCATATTGCCAACATTAAAGGTATAGCGGAGGATTTTTTTTACTTCCGGGTGGATACCCTATACTATTGGTCCTCCTAATTGTCAATCATTCTGGTGAATCAATCAAACTTTTCAAAAAGTGGAGAGGGCGGGACTTATCTAAAATTCGGAAAGATCCTCCGCTATACCTTTAAAAGAGCAGAGGCCTTTAGCAAAGAGAGCTAGGCCATTCAAATTCACAATCCCAGTGGTTTGCTCAAGGGAGTGGAGGCTTCAACTGAACAACTCAATAGAGGAGCGAAAGCCTAACAACACTCTAACAACAGGCTTGTTTTAAGAAAGAGCTCTAGATAGTGAAGGCCTTAAAGGGCACCTATTATGCCCCTTTTTAGAAGATGTAATATTGGCCTTGGGTGTCCCCAGAATGCATTTGTGAAGTTTCAGCACAAAATACGCCACAGTTAATTTATTATAACCATTTGAAAATGTCATTTTTGGGGCCTGTTTTAAAAAGAGCTGTTTTGTCGTGTACCACTTTAAATGTAAATGAGCTGCATATCCCCGCCCTGCTGCTGGACCCAGATGATGAAGAGACTCCGGCACAGAATAAACACGAATGAAAATGGACTAAACGTCTCGGAATGGTTATTTGATACATTTATGTACTTACAAAGTTAATCGCGTCCCTTTTGCCATTATGGATGTGCAACACACACACACACACACACACACACACACACACACACACGAACTGTGATAACGTTCGCGCAATTTTTTTAAACTACACACACACACACACTACTGTGAAGTACAAACGAATTTTTTTTTTTTTCTTAAGGGGAGGGAGATAGACGTTTATATAGCCTACTGTCTATGGAGATAGAGCAGACCTTAATTTATTTACATTTGTAAATGCTGCAAAAAAATGCCTACGTGACATAAAACTGTCTGACGTTGTTTGTTGAGACATCCTATGACGACGACAATAGGTCTCTCAGACCACAACATGATTCTGACAGTTAGAAAACTGACCAGAAAGCGGCTACAGTATTTTGGCAAATCTGATTGTGATAAATTATCATTTATCATTCCTGAAGCTAAAACTGTGCAGTTCGAAAGAGAACTTAATAATTTAAATTGGGAGCAGATCATGGCTGTGGATGATGTAGACGAGTGCTGTAATTCTATGACTACAGCTATTTCAGGATTAATAGACAAATTTCTAATAAAAAAAAGATGTAGTAAGAAAGACACTGTACCATGGATAAGTAATGAAATCAGAAAGCTTATGAAGAAGAGAGATTTGGCTCTGAAAAAATCATTATGCTCAAAAATGAATACTGATTTGTTAACCTACAAAAGTCTAAGAAATAAAGTGGTGTTAGAACTACGTAAAGCAAAAGTTTCATATTATACTCAACTTATAGGTAATGCTAAAGGCAATAATAATTCAATTTGGAGACACTTAAATAATCTGACTAATAAACCAAATAAACAGGGGATCAAGGAACTTAACATAAATGGAAAGAACATAAATAATAATGCCATTATGGCTAATGAATTAAATTCATATTTTGTGCAATCAGTAGAAGAACTAATAAAAGATTTTGAGTCTAAAGACTTCAATCATACAACTGGAGTGACTTCTGCAGATTCGTTTCATATTACAGAGGTTCCGGAGACAAACATCTTAGAAATTATTAATAAATTGTCTAATTCCAAAACAAATGATTTATATATGATGAATAATTGGTTTTAAAAAAAATATGTAACAGTGTTAGTTAAACCTCTTACACATCTTGTCAATCTTTCTCTAAGAACCTGTACATTTCCTTTAGGATGGAAAAAAGCAGTAATTGTGCCAGTATTTAAATCAGGAAGTCAGGACTCTATGTGTAACTATCGTCCCATATCTATTTTACCTATTTTATCTAAAGTTATTGAGAAAGTTGTAGCAGCACAAATGGTTGATCACTTAGAAGCCAATCAGTTCCTCCACCCACAGCAGTTTGGTTTTAGATCAGGTTATTCCACTGAAATTGCAAACTGCTGTTTTATTGAAAATGTGAAGAAATCACTGGATAGGGGTAATGTGGTGGGAGCTGTTTTCCTTGACCTTAAAAAGGCATTTGATACAATCAACCATAGTTTACTTTTAACTAAAATGTCATCTTTTAATTTTTCTACTAAGACAGTACAGTGGTTCGCGTCTTATCTTCAGGCTAGAGTTCAGTGTGTTAAAGTTAACCAGGAAAAATCCTCACTATTGAACATCAAAATGGGCATACCACAGGGCTCTGTACTTGGTCCTTTGCTGTTCAGTCTTTTTATTAATGACCTACCATTAAACTGTTCAGGTGCCAGCTTCCAGCTCTATGCAGATGATGCAGTTCTTTATGCACCCGCTAAGTCACCAGAGTTGGCTGCTGATGTTCTCTCTGCATGTATGGCTGATGTCGGACAGTGGCTCAATCAAAATCAGTTGGTGCTAAATTTTACAAAGACAGTTTCCATGTGTTTTTCTATTAAGAAACTTGATCTAAGTAAAAGATTTAAAATTAACTTGCAAAATGAAAAAATTCAATCTGTAACAGAATTCACATACCTTGGATTGGTTATAGATCCTCAACTTAATTTTACTAAACATATCAAGAAAATCTCTAAAACAATACAAAGAAATCTTAACTGTTTTAAATTAATCAGACACTACATACCAAACCAGGCAGCCCTACTGTACATGCATGCTATGGTGTTTTCACATATTTCATACTGCATGACAGTTTGGGGGCAAGCAGCTCCGTCTGCAACAAAACACATTGGTTCACTTTACAATCGAGCAATAAAAATTATGGATAAAAAGCCAATCCGCTATCATCACTGTTACATACTGGAGAAATATCAAATATTAAGCTTTGAAAGCTTTGGTAATTTATGTTTCCTTAAATTAATCTTCAAGTGTATTAATAATTTAGCACCTGAGCCTCTTAGTAAATTTATTGAAATACAGAACAGCCAAAGAGTTACTAGAAGTAGTACAAATCATAATTGTACAATACCATACTGTAGGACAAGCTTTGCACAGACTGCCTTTTCTGTTAAGAGCTGTAGGCTATGGAATGCATTACCATCTGATATTAAGGCCATATCTGACTTCAAAAAGTTCACTTCCAGGATTAAGCTGTGGCTAAAGACAAACCAAAACTGTATACATTTTTAATTGTTGTTATAATTGTGTATGATTATGTATGTATGTGTGTATATGTATATATGTATATATGTATGTGTGTATGTACATTTGTATTATTTGTTGTTTTTTTATGTATGTATCTGTTTTATAATGTTCTTAGAAATGCCCAACCAGGGACAGGAGTTGAAAATTAGCACTAGCTATAAACTCTATATGCTGCGCATCAGTTACAGGCTTTGTATTGTAACTATGTTTGCTTGTATGGTCCCTGTTAAATAAACTTTAAATAAATAAATAAATAAATAAATAGCTTTAGACGCATTTGTTGTTGAACTGGCTGACATCGATTGAAATGACTATTTGCTCAAAAATCATAAAATACACTTACTTTTTCTGGAGGTGACGTTGGATCGCGAACTGTAGGCAACGATCCACACTCTAGGATTAGGCTAACTTTGACCCTCGCTCAACAGTCAGTCAGAAAATGAATCTCGTATTTAGGAAGTTTAAGTGGTGCCTTTTCTTCATAAATAAAATACATCCGCTGCGTTTTCAGTGGCTCTGATGTCAGTGAAGACTAGTATGTCCATTCTTACATCCCACAACAGAACACCTACACTTCTTAGGAGACATTACCGGCTGAAACAATGGAGGATGCAGATCACCGAGGGCGGGGTCTATGCCAAAACCAGATGTCAATCAAATCACGTCGGTGGGGCTTAGCTCATTTCTACGTCACAGTGAGGGAAATCTAGAACAGGGTGTTCTGAGACAGTGCTTATGATTTATTGAGATAGTAAAAAAACTACTGGGTGGATTTTTATCATTCTAGGGTGGTTTTGCTCACACACTGCCAACACACATTTATGTTCAAACACCATGTAAAAGTGAATTTTGCATAATAGGTGCCCTTTAACTGGATAATTCTCTAGAATGAGAGGAGGCATGACTACACTACTCTTAAGGAAGCCATCCTATGAGGGGGTTACTGAAAGCAGTAGCGCTAAATAGTGGAAAAAAACTAAATTAAAGAATGAGGGCTGATGTTATCGGGTTTTTCCTCGCCTCACGCCTCCTCTGCGACCTGCTCCTCGGAGGAGGAGGACATGAGCGACACTAGCCCTCTGGTCCTGTCTTTGGTCGTGAGCCCAAGTTGGGTCAGTCTCCCCGGCAGTTTGGGCATGGACCTGGGCTGGCAGTGTATGAATGTTTTTTTATTTTTTTATGTTCAAGGTTAGTTCAGTATGTTTTTTTTTTTACACAACAGATGTACATAGCCCTACAGTGGGATCATTTAATCAATATTGTGTTTATAGACATAAATAATGACTCGACTGTATTAAACGCTTTATACTTTTGTAGGAATCACACTGTGGGATCAAGAAAAGCTAAAGCAGAGTCTACGAGTCCATCCCCAAATTAACACAAATTTCAAAGTCACGGCTTCAGACTCCATTAAGGACAAATCAAGCTTACTGAACATTGACGGCTCTCTGAAACTGAGTGTTTTAGGTGGACTCGTCAATGTCACTGGAGCAGCCAAATATCTCAAAGACACCAAGAAGTCTTTCAAACAGCAGAGACTGACGCTTCATTATCATTCAACCAGCAGGGTTGAAGAACTGACAGTGAACCACTTGAGACCTGAAAATATAGTTCATCACAATGTGTTTGATAATGACGCAGCGACACACGTGGTGACAGCAGTGCTGTATGGAGCAGACGCCTGCTTTGTGTTTGATAGAGAAGTTTCCTCAGATGAGGAAATAAAGACAGTAGAAGGAGAAGCAAAAGTGGCCTTTGAGAAGCTCAAACTAATTTCAGAACATACAAACATCAGTCTGAAGATGAATGACGCTCAGAAGAACGCAGTCCAAAAATTCACATGCACGTTTTATGGCGACTTCCAGCTACCGTCTAACCCGACCTCTTTTGAAGATGCGTTGAAG
Source organism: Leuciscus idus (assembly GCA_021554675.1). Classification (NCBI taxonomy): domain Eukaryota; kingdom Metazoa; phylum Chordata; class Actinopteri; order Cypriniformes; family Leuciscidae; genus Leuciscus; species Leuciscus idus. The sequence goes on from CM038643.1 coordinate 1,300,593, forward strand.
GTTTTCACTGACCTTCCAAAATTCGGAGAAAAGAAAGAGCTGGCGGTTCCTCTGAGGGTTTGGCTTTTTCCTCTGGACAAACTTCTCTCAAAAGCTTCCAAACCTCAGAAGGACATCAGCATGGATCTAATTATTAAAACTGAATCAGTGGTTGAGAGTTTGAATATAACTGAGATGAAATGCAGTGATCTTCTGGAAGACTCGCCTGCCTCGACTTTTGCTGCATTCCATGATAAAATCCTGCAAATGAAGCAAAACTGCGACATGTACAAGTTGAACCTTGTGAAGAAACTCGGCTCTCTGCTGCCAAACATCCGTGGAGACGTGATGAAGGAAACTGACCTGAATGATCTTCTACAAGAACATGATGAATCTCCATTCAGTGAAAGTGACCTTGCAGAATGGCTGAAAGAGAGAGAAAGAGAGTCTAATATCATTAAATCAGTCCTCAGACAGCTGAAGGATGCTGGTGCACAGGTAGAAGACAACATAGATCTGATCTTGATGGATCTGGAGGTTGGAAATCTGGTCAGTTACACATTCACATCACTGAACTGCTCAGACGTGTTGCTTCTTCAACAAAAGGCCAATCTGAATCCTTTAACTAAAGGAACAACTGATGAGAACGGCCCTGATCCAGAGCAGAAGTCTTGGCTCACTCCTGAGATCCAAAAGACACTGAGGAGCAACTTGAAGATGTTTAAGAACTTGATTGATTCAAAAGACCGTAAATCAGCCAAGTTCATTGTGTCCTCAAAGGAAATGAAGAATAATCCAGGTTCCTGCATTCTGCTGTATGAAAGTGAATGTGATGAAGCTGTTTGCTTCATTCCTCCATCCAAACCAGCCTGTCCAATCAGTGAAGAGATCAATGATAATAGTGTGGATCTGAAGGTTCCTCCATCATGTCCTGAAACAGTGGAGCTCAGAATACTGTACAAACGTAAGCAGGATAAAGTCTGGAGATCTAAACCTGTGCTGAAGGGTCAACCCACAGTTACTCTGACTGATCTGAGGGCAGGAACTGAGTATGAGATCAGATGTGCAGCGCTGGGGAAACTCGACTACACCGTATACAGTGACGTCACTGAAGTTGTCACAGAGGTATGATGAGAATTTGTTTATGCTAAGCACATGCAGCAACAAAGAGTCACAAACGGCAGTTGTGCAGTAACTCTGATGTAATGCACTCACAGGTGTGTGTGTTTGTGGAGTCATTTACAACGGCAGAATCAGAATCAAGGACCGGAACTATCCGTTTTATAAATTTAATTTAATAATGATATTCTGTTCTTCTGCTGTTATTCAGCAGTGTTGGGTCTGTGGACTCTGAATATAATGCAGTTGTAGATTGTAAAGATGTTCAACAGTCGTTACTGACTCTGTCATTTAGTCAGATATATTGTGTGTGTAAAGAGTCTTTGAGTTTGATCAAGTTCCTCTTAAACATATTTCAGATCCAGAAGACACAGAAACCCAGAGACGATCATCTCCAGAGTCTCTCAAACACAAAGAAGACTGACTCAACAGCCGAGAACAGAAGTAAGACATGAACCCTTCATCTGATCTGAACATCTCCATCAGTAAAGAGCGTGTGAATCATGATTAGAGTAGAGCTGTACTGAAATAAAACACTTTCTCTGTCCCTGAAACCCTGGAGATGAACAGCATTGATGCCTCACGTTACTGTCTGTGTTTGTCCCAATGATCCGGTTTGTTTTCTCACACAGTCTGATCTTCAGTGAGTTCTCTGCAGTTCACACAACCGTTCATATTGGGAGTGTTTTCTGAAGATGGACATTATTAACACACAGTCATAGATGACTTCTTTTCTTACATTTCATTTCATTGCTGTCGAAGCTGATGAATATGGATTGACTATGTCCAGACCTACTCTCTTTTAAACCTAGCCAACATTTGCTTTGAACTGTAGAGTCAGTTTCTGATCTCGCTGGACACTCGATGGTCCTGTATGTTGTAAGATCTGCCGGATGTGTTTCTGGAGTTTCTCTGGTCAGCTGGATGGACGTCAGTCCAGTGTTAATGTGTTTCTCATATCAGGATACTGTGGGCTGGAGAATCAAGGGTCCTCCTCCTGCTTGAATGCAGTTCTTCAGACGCTCTTCATGACGAAGAGATTCAGGCAACATGTCGAGAGGTAAAGAAACATCTTTCACTTCCAGCAGTGGAAACAACATGACAAACAGCCGATCGATAAACACTCAATGTCTTCTGTAGATTGGACAGAGACGGTGTTTCATCTGATGGACACTTGGCTGAAGAGTTGAAGAAGTTGTTCAGTGAATTAGAAACACAACAGAGAACTGCAGTTTCAGCAGCTGGAGTCACGAAGAGCCTCGGCATTACAGGTGGTTGGTCTCTTTATTGCCGTTTCCAGCATTCAGTCAATGTTTCTGCTGATGAAAGTTACTCAATATAAGTGTTTGATTATTATTTGCTCTCTCTCCATCAAACCCAAAGTTCATGAACAACGAGACGCCGCAGAACTTCTAGATTTGATCATTAAAAAGACTCCTGGATCCTCTGAGGTAACTAGTTTCTTCTGGGTTATTCTGTCATCTTTCATGAGGACCATCTATCATCATCTCACAGCAGTTCAGCTCTGGAAGTGCTTCTCAGAGAACGCTCAGAGACATTAGTGCCTCATATCTGGTTTAGATCTCCTCTACAAACGCACTTATAGAAAGATGCTTTACAGGCACGTGCTCGTGAAAATAAGAGTGAATCAGGATATTGTTTTCACTGTAGCAGAACGAAAGACATGGAAACTGTGAGTATCTTTTCTAGTGTATATTATATCTTCGAGTCACAACGAATGTGAAATAATGATCCTCTTTTTTTTTTTTTACTTTATTGTGACTACACACAAAAAAACACAAAAAAACACGAACATTGTCCTGAGACTGGGCTTCATACATTATTTACAATCATAATAAACATAAACATAAACAATTTAAGGCATAGGCTTGTGTCCTATTTTAGAAAGTCAATAACAGGACCCCATCATTTTTTGTGTCCATTGCGTAACGGTAGGTGGCTCAGGTTTTAACCAACAGATTGTTATCATTTTCTTTGCCGTCATTAAGAGGAGATGGAGAAGAAATGCTTGGTCTTGAGAAAGATTGTCTGGAAAGATATCCAGTAAAAATATTTGGGAGTCTAAAGAGATGTTCACTTTTAGTAGATTTTCCAAAATGCCCTTAATGTCCTTCCAAAAGTTATGTATGGTGGGACAGTCCCAAAAGATGTGAGTTTGATCACCGACAAATCCACAGTTTCTCCAACATTTGTCACTCATGATACTCTTGGCGAGGAAAGATTTTAACGGAGTCCTGAAAAATCTGGTTTTCATCTTCCAATCAAACTCCTTCCAGACCTGACTGCCCACAGCCTTATGACAGCCAGAGCAAATGTTAACCCAAACATCGTCATCCAAGGTAACGTTCAGCTCCTTTTCCCATTGTTGTTTTATGTGTTGTGTGTTATCTGACATGTCAATCAACAATTTTTTGTACATCAAGGACATTTATTTTTTCATTACACCACCATTTTCAATCAAATTAATAAAATGCTTCTCTATATTTGTAGGCTCTCTTCTGATCAGTTCCCAATCATTATGTTTTGTTACATAGCTCCTTATTTGAAAATACTTGAGGGTAACTTGAATTTTGCTCTTAATTGGGCAAAGGTTTTAATTACATTTCCGTCAAACAATTGATTCACTGTGAGGAGACCCCTCTCAGCCCATCCCCGAAAGCCGCTGCTGTCTGATAAAGATGGAAGGAACTCATTATTCCCATTAATAGTCATAGCTCGAGATAAAGCAGTCTTTCCCTTCAACTGCTTTTGGACCTTATTCCAAATCTTTAAAGGAGAACTCCGGTCAATTTTAACATTGAGCTCATTTTTGGTACATTTGGAGTGCTGTTAATACAGAGAACAACGACAAAAATCGGTGTTGCCTACACCATGTTATCCTCTTTTTAAAATTTGCACCCTGTTGACTTCAATGGGGCAAGTTTTAAACCTGCTTTTAGCCTCTTAACATCCTTGATGAGAAAAATGAGCACAATGTTAAAATTGACCGGAGTTCTCCTTTAAGTGTGTCATTATTTTGTACTGTTTGGTATTCTTTCTCTAATTGTCTAATTTTGTTTTCCAATCCTAATTGGCAAGCCTCTCTCGCTTTAATCTTGATGAAATCGCAATAATGTTTCCCCTTAGGACACATTTGGCTCCCTCCCATAATACTGATGGACTTACGGTCTCATTGTCATTAAATAGAATATACTCTACACTGTAAAAAAAAAGTGTAATTTTACAGGTAATTGTCTGTATTTTTTTACAGAATTTTACCGTTTTGTCATTATACAGCAAATATCTGTAAAATAAAAGGCATTTGCTGTAATTTAAAGGTCCATTGTTAAATTTACAGGTAATTGCTTGTATTTTGGTTTTACAGCAATTTTACGTTTTTTTAAAAGGAACTTGTCTGTATTTTTACAGAGTTATGTGTAATTTTACAGAAATTATTAAGTAATATTTTACAGATTTTTTCTGTGAAATTAGAAAACAAAGAAAAGAAGGTATAACTGCGGAAATCAGCATCTATTCAATATGTTTTCCTTACAGATTATTAAGCATGTGGGGGCTAAAGTGAGGTTTTTTTTTAAGGTTAAATAAAAGTATTTATACCATAGACTGTGATTTGTACATACAGTACCCTACATAGACTACAGTAGGCCTGAATTATTTTATTTTATACTCATTTTGATCATTATTTCATTGTCTTATTCTCCCATAATTTCATGTATATTTTATGAATATTTTTCCAAATCTCCGTTGCTTCACATTCAGGGCTTTGTGTGTGTGTGTGTGTGTGTGTGTGTGTGTGTGTGTGTGTGTTTGAGTGAGCGCGCGCGATGACGCAGGTTCAAATTCATTTCCGCTGTTTACTCCCGCCCACAACGGTTAACGTTAGCTGATCAGTCGAGTTTGGGCAAGCGGGAGATTTGAATTCAGTCTACTCTCGTGAAGTGGATTGTGAGATCAACAGGGGTTCAAAGCAATCGTATTCGTCAAGAGCAGCCGTGAGCAGGAGCTATGTTTTTAGTCACTCAGTCCGTTTGGATTCTTCGGAAATAACGACCTTTTCAGTGAGCCTTGTTCGTCACAGCGAGCGGACATCATGCCAACCGATCCTCGGCTACTTAGGTAAAGTTGGTTTTATATTCGCATATTCGCACATTCGCGGACTTCCGCGTTCAATAACTCGTGAACTAAACGTCGTTGCTACACAAAACACCTATCACATATAACTACAGATTAAACATCATAAGCTACAACATAATTTTCCTCAAAACGATCTTTCCTTTTCACTGGACAAAATACATTGATCTCTATGCGCAGGCTGCTAAGAAGGGACCATCTGCAAAGTGCAAACCCGAAGGAAAGCTAATTTTAAGAAGAAGATTTAAATATTAAAACAATGTTATTTGTGAAGTAACAATATTCAGCTCACAAGATATTAAACGCAGAACACCACAAATATACGAAGCAAATATAAAAAGCAATACCCAAGTTGCAGACTTGATCATGTAAGATCAAGTGTGAACATAAGTCAAGTTAAAAAAAAAATAAAAAAAGTTTCAGTTTTGATATTTGCTGTGTATTCACCTAGACTGCTTTAGTGTACTTTTGTGTAGGCTATTGTACATACAGTACGCAAAAATGTTTTATGTAAAAGTTACAATTATTCACCAAAGAGATTTTTTCATGTTCCAAAGTTTGTAGTATGTTCCTACTGACCAGACTGACTTAATACAGGTGGAATTTTCACAGTATCTCCCTTACTGTACGTTCAGTATACAAATATTAATTTTAAAAAAATTACAGTAATTCCCCAAAAGTATTTTTCCTGTTCCAAAGCCTGTAGTGCTTTCTTATTGACTTACACTATCCCACACTGACTTACTACAGGTGAAATTTTGACAATACCTCCCTTACTGTACGTACTGAAAGGTTGGGGTCAGAATCCCCTGTTTCTTCAATTAAATTATATATATCCTTTTGAATGATTACTTTATTCTTATTAAAAATTTAACAATCAAGTAGTATCCTAATCATTTCTGTATTTATTTTCTTTTAGGTGCATTCCAGTGTGTGCCCTTGGGTTGTGTTCACATGCAAGGGGCCTTTTGATGATAATTGTCTTGGGATTGTCTTGGGACTCCTGGAAACTCCATCTGCATACATTCAGTGTATTACAGCCCATTGGTCAAACACAAATTCTTGAACTGTCATTATTTCTGGAAGACCCCTTAGGACTTTCACATATAAAACTCTTCGTCTCTTTGTCCTCTTTTTCTGGACCTTTCCATCATGGCTGTATCTTCTGTATCTCGTCTGCAACACATAGACGATAATGATGGCATTTTTCTCCTGTCTTTTGCAAAGCTCTTTCTAATACATTTTCAATTCCTCTCTACTCTGCCACCATCATCTGCTTAATAAATGCTTACAACCTTCAGTGTGGTATGCTTTTCTTATTTTTTTATTTTATTTTCATAATAAAAATGTTTATAAAACAAGTTACAGTGTTTTCCTTAGTAAACCAGCTTCATAATAAAATATTTATAAAACAAGTTCAGGTGTTTTTCTTAATAAACTATTTTCTCAATATATGGTTACAATGATTATTAATACAAGTGTTTTACACACTGTAAAAGAAAAGTTGACTAAACTTAAAATTCTAAGGCAACTTGCTGCACAGATTTTTTGAGTTGACTCAACTAATATAGTTTACTCAACTGGAGATGTTATAATCGAGTCAACTCAACTATAGAGATGTTTTAGTTGAGTCAACTCAAAAAATCTGCAGTAAGTTGCTTTATAATTTTAAGTTAAGTCAACTTTTCTTTTTTTACAGTGCAGTAAACACTTTCTTAATAAATTGTTTAACAACTACTTATGGTAACTTTCATTATAAAACCACTTTTTTATTAGTTACAATTGTGGTTTACTATAACCCATAAATACTTCATATACAACAAGCCATGATTACAATAGAATAATTGCATATTTCACAACAATATCCACATATCTTCATCTATATATCTGTCTTAGTTGACTTGTATAAGTTTGAGGGTCAATTTATACATAATTTCACCTTATTTTCATTAAGTGAACATCTCATGTGTATTTCTTTAGGGAGTGGAGTAAAGGGGCATATTATCGTTCCTGCTTTCCTGGAGTGAAATGTTTTATCAGCCTGTTTAGGTGGACTGCTCTTCTGATAATGAGCTCAGGCCTTCTTCAGCCTCAAAGAGAACTGTTGTTTGTCAGGCAGTGTTGTGTGTGTGTGTGTGTGTGTGTGTGTGTGTGTGTGTGTGTGTGTGTGTGTGTGTGTGTGTGTGTGTGTGTGTGTGTGTGTGCGTTTTTTATTCTTTGCAGGTTCAGAACTTTGTGATATACAACATTCTTGGACCCTGGAAGAAGGTCACCACGGACTTAAATCTCGGAAATGGACGACAAATATTCTGATTAATGGCGATATACCCACTTATCTATCAAAAATGTATTATTGTTTAGACTTTATGTTCTCTTAGCCAATCAGAAGTAAACGATTATTTAATGCATGACATTGAAAAAGGTATAATTGTGTGAGATTTGTTTGTAAGGTAGAGTTGGCTTGCGACCTTCTCGTGACTTTGACACTGGCTCTACCAATTTAACTGCAAACTATTCTTCAGTAAAATTTTCCTTGTTTGATTGAATTTCACGACTCCTGGTCTTCTTTCATCATATCTGTTCCTGGGTCTTACAACTGTAACACACCCCCCCCCCCCCCCACACACACACACACACCAAACAGTACAATAATCAAATCATTTTTTCCTGTTCCAAAGGCTGTAGTGCTTTCCTAGTGACCACACTGACTTACTCCAGGTGGAATTTGGACAAAAACTCCCTTACTGTACGTACAAAAAACTAATACGTTTCCAAAAAAATTACTGTAATTCCCCTAAACTATTTTTTACTGTTTCAAAGGCTGTAGTGCTTTCCTAGTGACCACACTGACTTACTCCAGGTGGAATTTGGACAATAACTCCCTTGCTGTACAATTATCAAATATATCTATGTAATAAACATTATTACATGTGTTTATTACATATGTTTATGTAATAAACTGTAATTCACCTATAGTGTGTTTTTATATTTATATTCAATGGTTGTAGTACTTTCCTAGTGATCAGACTGACTTACTCCAGGTGGAATTTGGACAAAAACTCCCTTACTGTACGTACAAAAAACTAATACGTTTCCAAAAAAATTACTGTAATTCCCCTAAACTATTTTTTACTGTTTCAAAGGCTGTAGTGCTTTCCTAGTGACCACACTGACTTACTCCAGGTGGAATTTGGACAATAACTCCCTTACTGTACGTACAAAAAACTAATACGTTTCCAAAAAAATTACTGTAATTCCCCTAAACTATTTTTTCCTGTTTCAAAGGCTGTAGTGCTTTCCTAGTGACCTGACTGACTTACTCCAGGTGGAATTTGGACAAAAACTCCCTTACTGTACGTACAAAAAACTAATACGTTTCAAAAAAAATTACTGTAATTCCCCTAAACTATTTTTTACTGTTTCAAAGGCTGTAGTGCTTTCCTAGTGATCAGACTGACTTACTCCAGGTGAAATTTGGACAAAAACTCCCTTACTGTACGTACAAAAAACTAATACGTTTCCAAAAAAATTACTGTAATTCCCCTAAACTATTTTTTACTGTTTCAAAGGCTGTAGTGCTTTCCTAGTGACCTGACTGACTTACTCCAGGTGGAATTTGGACAAAAACTCCCTTACTGTACGTACAAAAAACTAATACGTTTCCAAAAAAATTACTGTAATTCCTCTAAACTATTTTTTCTTGTTTCAAAGGCTGTAGTGCTTTCCTAGTGACCACACTGACTTAATCCAGGTGGAATTTGGACAATAACTCCCTTACTGTACGTACAAAAAACTAATACGTTTCCAAAAAAAATACTGTAATTCCCCTAAACTATTTTTTCCTGTTTCAAAGGCTGTAGTGCTTTCCTAGTGACCACACTGACTTACTCCAGGTGGAATTTGGACAATAACTCCCTTACTGTACGTACAAAAAACTAATACGTTTCCAAAAAAATTACTGTAATTCCCCTAAACTATTTTTTCCTGTTTCAAAGGCTGTAGTGCTTTCCTAGTGACCTGACTGACTTACTCCAGGTGGAATTTGGACAAAAACTCCCTTACTGTACGTACAAAAAACTAATACGTTTCAAAAAAAATTACTGTAATTCCCCTAAACTATTTTTTACTGTTTCAAAGGCTGTAGTGCTTTCCTAGTGATCAGACTGACTTACTCCAGGTGAAATTTGGACAAAAACTCCCTTACTGTACGTACAAAAAACTAATACGTTTAAAAAAAAATTACTGTAATTCCCCTAAACTATTTTTTCCTGTTTCAAAGGCTGTAGTGCTTTCCTAGTGACCACACTGACTTACTCCAGGTGGAATTTGGACAATAACTCCCTTACTGTACGTACAAAAAACTAATACGTTTCCAAAAAAATTACTGTAATTCCCCTAAACTATTTTTTACTGTTTCAAAGGCTGTAGTGCTTTCCTAGTGATCAGACTGACTTACTCCAGGTGAAATTTGGACAAAAACTCCCTTACTGTACGTACAAAAAACTAATACGTTTCCAAAAAAATTACTGTAATTCCCCTAAACTATTTTTTACTGTTTCAAAGGCTGTAGTGCTTTCCTAGTGACCTGACTGACTTACTCCAGGTGGAATTTGGACAAAAACTCCCTTACTGTACGTACAAAAAACTAATACGTTTCCAAAAAAATTACTGTAATTCCTCTAAACTATTTTTTCTTGTTTCAAAGGCTGTAGTGCTTTCCTAGTGACCACACTGACTTAATCCAGGTGGAATTTGGACAATAACTCCCTTACTGTACGTACAAAAAACTAATACGTTTCCAAAAAAATTACTGTAATTCCCCTAAACTATTTTTTCCTGTTTCAAAGGCTGTAGTGCTTTCCTAGTGACCACACTGACTTACTCCAGGTGGAATTTGGACAATAACTCCCTTACTGTACGTACAAAAAACTAATACGTTTCCAAAAAAATTACTGTAATTCCCCTAAACTATTTTTTCCTGTTTCAAAGGCTGTAGTGCTTTCCTAGTGACCTGACTGACTTACTCCAGGTGGAATTTGGACAAAAACTCCCTTACTGTACGTACAAAAAACTAATACGTTTCAAAAAAAATTACTGTAATTCCCCTAAACTATTTTTTACTGTTTCAAAGGCTGTAGTGCTTTCCTAGTGATCAGACTGACTTACTCCAGGTGAAATTTGGACAAAAACTCCCTTACTGTACGTACAAAAAACTAATACGTTTCAAAAAAAATTACTGTAATTCCCCTAAACTATTTTTTCCTGTTTCAAAGGCTGTAGTGCTTTCCTAGTGACCACACTGACTTACTCCAGGTGAAATTTGGACAATAACTCCCTTACTGTACGTACAATAAACTAATACGTTTCAAAAAAAATTACTGTAATTCCCCTAAACTATTTTTTCCTGTTTCAAAGGCTGTAGTGCTTTCTTAGTGACCAGACTGACTTACTCCAGGTGGAATTTTGACAAAACCTCCTTTACTGTACGTACAATAAACAAATAAGTTTAAGAAAAAAATACAGTAATTCCCCTAAAGTATTTTTTCCTGTTCCAAAGGCTGTAGTGCTATCCTAGTGACCACACTGACTTACTACAGGTGGAATTTTGACAATACCTCCTTTACTGTACGTACAATAAACAAATACATTTAAGAAAAAATTACAGTAATTCCCCTAAAGTATTTTTTCCTGTTCCAAAGGCTGTAGTGTTTTCCTACAGAACAGGCTGACTTACTACAGGTGAAATTTGGACAATAACTCCCTTACTGTACGTACAATAAACTGATACGTTTCAAAAAAAATTACTGTAATTCCCCTAAACTATTTTTTCCTGTTTCAAAGGCTGTAGTGCTTTCCTAGTGACCTGACTGACTTACTCCAGGTGAAATTTGGACAATAACTCCCTTACTGTACGTACAATAAACAAATAAGTCCAAGAAAAAATTACTGTAATTCCCCTAAACTATTTTTTCCTGTTTCAAAGGCTGTAGTGCTATCTTAGTGACCAGACTGACTTACTCCAGGTGGAATTTTGACAAAACCTCCTTTACTGTACGTACAATAAACAAATAAGTTTAAGAAAAAAATACAGTAATTCCCCTAAAGTATTTTTTCCTGTTCCAAAGGCTGTAGTGCTTTCCTAGTGATCAGACTGACATACTACAGGTGGAATTTTGACAATACCTCTTTTACTGTACGTACAATAAACAAATACATTTAAGAAAAAAATACTGTAATTCCCCTAAAGTATTTTTTCATGTTCCAAAGGCTGTAGTGCTTTCTTAGTGACCAGACTGACTTACTCCAGGTGGAATTTTGACAAAACCTTCTTTACTGTACGTACAATAAACAAATAAGTTTAAGAAAAAAATACAGTAATTCCCCTAAAGTATTTTTTCCTGTTCCAAAGGCTGTAGTGCTTTCCTAGTGATCAGACTGACATACTACAGGTGGAATTTTGACAATACCTCTTTTACTGTACGTACAATAAACAAATACATTTAAGAAAAAAATACTGTAATTCCCCTAAAGTATTTTTTCCTGTTCCAAAGGCTGTAGTGCTTTCCTAGTGACCACACTGACTTACTACAGGTGGAATTTTGACAATACCTCTTTTAAATACTAAATACCTCCTTTACTGTACAATTATCAAATATTTTTATGTAATAAACATTATTACATGTGTTTATTACACATGCTTATGTAATAAACTGTAATTCACCTATAGTGTTTTTTATATATATATATTCCAAAGATTGTAGTGCTTTCCTAGTGACCACACCGACTTACTCCAGGTGAAATTTTGACAATACCTAAAAATACTGTTTTACATAATATATATAATAACTGTAATTCACTAAAGGGGGTTTTGTTTGTTTAAGGTTGTAGTACATTAATAGGGGCTACATTATTATTAACAGTAGTGACTGAACCTGTACGCATTGGTGCAGCAAATCTGACAGATAATGAACAGCAAGATCATGGAGGCATTCAAGATACTGTACAGTGCACTGTTTTATTTCTATTATCTTTCTAATTGTTCCACTGAGATTATACATAAAAGTTGTAATTAATTCCTTGTGGTTAGAGTAAAATTTCAATATCACCTCTTTAAAATGTTGCTGTTGTTGATCCTCTCTTGGTTTAAGTTGTTCTTATATTATCATAAACCCTTTAACTGATTGTTTTGTCAAGTACTTTTTACTTTACTATATTATTTTCTTTTAGTGAAGTGACGTAAAAGTTTAAGTAAAACAAATGTGTGTGTTTGAATACAATTTTTTCAAATGTTTCCAGTCAGGACTACTTTGGGTAAACAAAAATATTTAAGCAATTGAACATTTTATTCAATATTTATTCATTGCATTATGTAATTGGTTAACATACATAACTATTACTGTTAGTGGTTTGTTACATAATTAATCCTTGTCATGTTTACTAACTTGAACAGTGCCAAAGATGGTACACTGTAAAAAAAAATCCTAATTTTACAGAAAATAACTGTGATTTTTTTACGATCATTTTCTTTCATTTTAAATTGTACTCAAAACACTGTAAAATTACAAAAAATATCTGTAAAATAAAAATTCAGCTGTTATTTTAGGTATTGTGACATTAATGACAAATTACAGTAATTCACATTTTTTATACAGAACATTTGTTGTATTTTTCATACAGTATTTTTTCTGTTTTCTTAAATTACATAAAAATGTATGTAAAATTACAAATATAATCTGTAATTTAACAGAAAGAAAACAGTTAAATGATAAAATGGTCAAATGACTGTCAGCTCCCCAAAAAACTGTAAAACATCCTAAATTAAATAAACTGAAAAACACTGTTATTTTACAGGTATTTCATGAATAATCACGATCAAAAACCTTCATTGTAAAAAAAATCGTAAAAAAAGGGTCAAATGACTGGCAGCTGCGGCTGCCAAACAAAAACCCTAAAATTAAAGTAAAATATGCTAATTTAAATAAATTGTAAAAAACTTTAAAATAAATTTGATGTCACCATGATTGAGATTAGTGTCTGCTTTAGTTGGGCTCATGACTTCAATTTTTAACTTACGTTTTTCTTTGGCTGCTTTAACTGTGTATTTCATGCACATTTGTTATAGCAATAAATGCTGGAGAAAATTTCAGATGATTTTAGTCATTCTTTGATGATGGCATCATATGATGGCTTAATTCTCTGATATGACAGTCAAAAAGATGAATATATTAGCTTAGATCACATGTAGATGGAACTTAGCTTTATACAAAGTCTATAATGTCATAATTTCTCACATGCATATAATTTTTTAAAATCGTAATAATTCAGGAAATAGCTGTAAAATAAGTGTTTTTCTGTAAAACATTTAAGGAAAATTTCTGTAAAAGTTTTTTGCACTTCTAAAATAGGATATTTTCCTTTATTTTTACGGTTTTTGTTTGACAGCCGCAGCTGACAGCTTTAAAATAAATTTGATATCACCATGATTGAGATCAGTGTCTGCTTTAGTTGGGCTCATTACCCGTGAGTTTTTAACATTAGTTTTCTCTGGCTGCTTTAACTGTGTTTTTAATACACCTTTGTTATAGCAATAAATGCAGGAGAAATATCAGATGATCTTGGTCATTCATCAGTGATGTTACAGTCTTCGTGATGATCTGATTCGCTGATATGACAGCCAAATCTCTGAATATATTAGTTTAGATTACATAATATGTAGATTGAATTTAGCTGTATACAAAGTCTATAATGATTTTTATTAAATTTTACATTATTATCTATAATGATAATTTCTCACATGATCCTTGGCAACAATATTGTAATAATCTGAAATTTAAAAAGATATGTATTATATGGAAAAAGTTTTGAGCTGGTTAATTTTTTTTATTTTTTTTTTTGTAGTATAGACATCAAGAATCAACATATGAATCTCAACAATGGTGACAACCAACAAAGCCTTTTTGTGACTTTATAGTAGTTCAGATTTTTTTTCGTTGTCACCATTGTTGAGATTCATACGCTGATTATTGATGTCTGAGTGAGTCTATATAATCCTGTCAAAACATTTTCTGTATAATGACATTATAAAATCTGAGTATCACAGCACTGCAGGATCTTATATAGCAGTTTTATCATGCAAAAATTAACAACAAATATTTAATTACTTAATCAGATATTACACTTCAGGTGGTATCAATGAAGCAGGACACTACATGATGACTATTATCACTAAAAAGAGACCAACATCATCCGATCTGAGTTTCTCTTGGATTCCTACCATAACAAATATGCATCAAAGACACACAGTTAAAGCAGCCAGAGAAAATTTTAAGTTAAACACTAAAAGGTCAAGAGCCCAACTAAAACAAACACTAATCTCCATCATGGTGACATCAAACTTTATTCTTTTCAATAAAACTTCAACTTCTAAACCTCTGTTAATGCTCAATAAGAATGTTAGTATGAAAGAAATAAAGTCTGGATTGTAATAAGTGAAGATGCTGAGATCCTGAGAGATCTGGTAGTGTTTAATGTTCTGTTGGGGTTTTAAGTGTTTCTGTATGGTGTGTTTTGTGTGTCACCATTGTGTTGAAGAGTAGAGCCTGAGCTTCAGTCCAGGATGAGCAGAGAAACACTGATGAAATGCTGCATGTTGCACTGTAAAAAAATTCTAACCCTCCCAAATCAAAAATTTCAAGTGACCGATAACATCTAAATTTTTCAATTGGCCCAAGTGAAATTCAGTAAATTTAATTTTATAATTTACAGAATTTCACTTGGGCCAATTGAAAAATTTAGATGTTATCGGTCACTTGAAATTTTTGATTTGGGAGGGTTATAAATTTTTTACAGTGTGCTTTATTTAACAGACAGTAACTGTGTAGTTGCTGATGTAGTGACGTATAGTCACAGCAAATCATGCATATAATTAACTGCATGTTTTTCAGTAAAAAATCAGAAAAAATGTGAATTAACTGTGTTTTAACTGTGTGTTTCTGTTAAAAAAGATTAATGAAGATTTCTGTAAAAGTATTTTCCACTTATTTAAATTAGGATATTTTACATTAATTTTACGGTTTTTGTATGGTAGCCATTGCTGACAGTCATTTGACTGTTTTTTATGGGATTTTTTTACAATGAAGGTGTTTGATCGTAATAATTCAGGAAATAGCTGTAAAAAACACTGTTTTTCCGTAAAACATTTAAGGAAAATTTCTGTAAAAGTTTTTTGCACTTAATTTAAATTAGGATATTTTACTTTATTTTTACGGTTTTTGTTTGGCAGCCGTAGCTGACAGTCAATGACTGTTTTTTTACGATTTTATTTTTTACAGTGTACCCAATGTATGCTGCATTGGACTATCACCAGACAAGCTACCTGAAAAAAGATGCCCAATGGTTGTGCTCACTGTGTACCTTAAACAGTGGAACATCAAAAGAATATCTGCTCAAACTTCTGCTTTATTGTCCTTGTTTCAATATGGATTACCACTGTATATCTGTATTTTGGGATTTACAGTTAAAGGACCAGATATGATTTATTAAGACCAGGAGTTAGAAGTGCACTCAATTTAAGACAAGAGTCAGAATTATAATAAATTAAAGGAAATTTTACTGAAGAATGTTTGCAGTTTCATCAGGCAGAAGTCAAGAATCAGAACCAGTGATCAAAAGTACGCCGCTTCCCCTTACATTTACAAAAATCACAGCAATTATACCCTTCACCAAGGTCTAAGCTTTGTCATTGCTTCAGGTTGAATGATTCTGATTGGCTAATAAATAATCACACATTTTCTACACATAGATAGACTGAAGCATATATCCATCAATTATGCGGCTGACATTCAGACCCTGAATTTAGGCACGTCGTGACCTTCCACACTTGTATTGATTGTAATGAATAATTGGAACCATTTTTGAGTCTCCAGTCTAGGACCAACTCTATAGCGCCACCACCAGTTAAAAAAATCAACATTAAAAGGATTATAGCTTTTGAACCCTTTGATCTAGATGTGAATGTAAATAGATGTAAAATGAAACTTAGTACACCTGATTCCATTCATTATGGTGATCACAATCAATATCTTACATTAAGACTCTGCCCATTACAGTAGTGGCCATTTTGAAAAGTACAGTGTTAATTTTTTTGTGCTACTCCTCATTCAAATTGTGTTCAATTTTTATAAAAATTGGCTCAGATGATCTTTGGACCAAGCCACACAGAAGTGACTGAACAGATTTTTTTATTTTTGCTATCGTTCCTGATATACATTTCTCCAAATTTGACCTGTATTTTTTGCCTTATGGTAGTTAGCTTAGCATGCTAATTGGTTAGCATGCTACCTGATGCCATTCTTTCTAATGTGGCTCTTCAGCTATCAGGATAACCATAAACTACATTAGCATTAAGCTAACTTAACTTGCTAACTTAACTAATCTGGTTAACATGCCTTTGTGTGCTCATTCTTACACTTAAGCCTCTCCTCGGCAGCTTGGTAAGACAACGTCATCTGAGTGGTGCAAGCTACTAAACCACATGCCACGAGCCCTGAACCATTCCGGTTGAACCAACTTCCCAGTGGTGCAATGATATGAGTGACAGGTATCTGACCCAGATAATGGGTTCGAGCCCCGTGTGGGATGATTTAAAAAAAAATTGTGTGTCATGTTGATTCCTTTATTATTCAACGTTGTACTAATCTTTCTTCCTTTTGGATTAATATATATATCTTCTTCATTATATGTTCATTCTCATCTGAACTTCTGTTCATTATGAGTTCATTTTCACCTATACTTCTAAACCAGCTCTTTTTTCTTCAATTTCTGCTGTTTTTACTATTACTGCTCTTACTGCTGCTTCAGGGGCTTGGCCCCGTATCGCTGCTTGCAGCTATATTTCCACTTGTTCCTTAACATGTAACCAAGAATACTAACACACACAGACACAGTTTCTTCAAGATTGGATTTGGTGAGGAGGAGAGTCTTCTCAAAACATTAATATAACATGTTATTTATCTCAAGGAGAGGATACTTTAAAACTAACTGTAAAGTAAAGACTTTAACTAAGAAATGGTCTCTCAACTATAGGTTTCAATGACTCAACTATAGGTTTCAATGACTCCTGAGACCATTGCTATCAGGGTAGCCTAGAAAAGCAGATGGATGTAGTGACACCTGTTAAAGAAGTCCATATTTCATCTCTGGAAGCCAGGCTAAATGAGCAAGCACTGTTACTGCATTCCGGGCATGGGACAGACCCTTACGTTACACCTCAGATATCAAATACAGACTTATATTTAAATGATACATGAAATAACATTTTCGATAATCACACTGATAATTTATATAACAAAGTAAAATCTCATAAGCCTAGAGAAGTCATTCAACTCATTTGATATATAGAAGGAAAACTATTGATTAATACCTTGATTATAATCACTCATTAGATATACATTGAAGCAGCAGTGTGTTCCAGAATCCACTTCTTCAGGACTTCATAACAAAAACGTAACTTGAATAATTACAATAAGGGCGTTGCTTATTTATAACATTGAAAATATTATTAACCTAAAATATCTGCTATTTTTAATCAATGAAATAATTGTGTTGTACAAGGAACAGCAGTTCTAATACATACTTTTACCTAATACATTTATCAAAGTTAATTGAGTAGAGCGATCACTGGGAACATACTATAACCTTTGGAACATGAAAAAAGGAGAAATTACAGTAACTTTTTAATAATAATATGTTTGTACTATACTTACAGTAAGGTATTGGCAGTATTTAACATGTAGTAAGTCAGTCTGATCGCTATGAAAGCACTACAACCTTTGCAATATCTAAAAAACACTATAGGTGAATTACTGTAATTTATTTTAATTAATATTTCTATACTGAACGTACAGTAAGGGAGGTATTGTCAAAATTTCACCAATAGTAAGTCAGTGTGGTCACTAGGAAAGCACTACAGCCTTTGGAATAGGAAAAAAAACTTTACTTGAATTACTGTAATTTTTTCTTGAACTTATTTGTTTATTGTACGTACAGTAAAAGAGGTATTGTCAAAATTCCATCTGTAGTAAGTCAGTGTGGTCACTAGGATAGCACTACAGCCTTTGGAACAGGAAAAAATACTTTAGGGGAATTACTGTAATTTTTTCTTAAATGTATTTGTTTATTGTACGTACAGTAAAAGAGGTATTGTCAAAATTCCACCTGTAGTATGTCAGTCTGATCACTAGGAAAGCACTACAGCCTTTGGAACAGCGCAAAATACTTGAGGGGAATTACAGTAATTTTTTCTTAAATGTATTTGTTTATTGTACGTACAGTAAAAGAGGTATTGTCAAAATTCCACCTGTAGTATGTCAGTCTGATCACTAGGAAAGCACTACAGCCTTTGGAACAGTACAAAATACTTGAGGGGAATTACTGTAATTTTTTCTTAAATGTATTTGTTTATTGTACGTACAGTAAAAGAGGTATTGTCAAAATTCCATCTGTAGTAAGTCAGTCAGGTCACTAGGAAAGCACTACAGCCTTTGAAACAGGAAAAAATAGTTTAGGGGAATTACAGTAATTTGTTTGGAAACGTATTAGTTTATTGTACGTACAGTAAGGGAGTTATTGTCCAAATTTCACCTGGAGTAAGTCAGTCAGGTCACTAGGAAAGCACTACAGCCTTTGAAACAGGAAAAAATAGTTTAGGGGAATTACAGTAATTTTTTGGGAAACGTATTAGTTTATTGTACGTACAGTAAGGGAGTTATTGTCCAAATTTCACCTGTAGTAAGTCAGTCTGATCACTAGGAAAGCACTATAGTCTTTGGAACAGGAAAAAATAGTTTAGGGGAATTACAGTAATTTTTTTGGAAACGTATTAGTTTATTGTACGTACAGTAAGGGAGTTATTGTCCAAATTTCACCTGGAGTAAGTCAGTCAGGTCACTAGGAAAGCACTACAGCCTTTGAAACAGGAAAAAATAGTTTAGGGGAATTACAGTAATTTTTTTGGAAACGTATCAGTTTATTGTACGTACAGTAAGGGAGTTATTGTCCAGATTTCACCTGGAGTAAGTCAGTCAGGTCACTAGGAAAGCACTACAGCCTTTGAAACAGGAAAAAATAGTTTAGGGGAATTACAGTATTTTTTTTGGAAACGTATCAGTTTATTGTACGTACAGTAAGGGAGTTATTGTCCAAATTTCACCTGGAGTAAGTCAGTCAGGTCACTAGGAAAGCACTACAGCCTTTGAAACAGGAAAAAATAGTTTAGGGGAATTACAGTATTTTTTTCTTGGACTTATTTGTTTATTGTACGTACAGTAAGGGAGTTATTATCCAAATTTCACCTGGAGTAAGTCAGTGTGGTCACTAGGAAAGCACTACAGCCTTTGAAACAGGAAAAAATAGTTTAGGGGAATTACAGTAATTTTTTCTTGGACTTATTTGTTTATTGTACGTACAGTAAGGGAGTTATTGTCCAAATTTCAACTGGAGTAAGTCAGTCTGATCACTAGGAAAGCACTACAGCCTTTGAAACAGGAAAAAATAGTTTAGGGGAATTACAGTAATTTTTTAGGAAACATATTCGTTTATTGTACGTACAGTAAGGGAGTTATTGGGGGTACAGTTGTAAGACCCAGGACCAGATATGATGAAAGAAGACCAGGAGTCGTGAAATTCAATCAAATAAGTAAAATTTTACTGAAGAATAGTTTGCAGTTAAATTGGTAGAGCCAGCGTCAGTCACGAGAAGGTCGCAAGCCAACTCTACCTTACAAACAAATCTCACACAATTATACCTTTTTCAAGGACATGCATTACATAATTGTTTACTTCTGATTGGCTAAGAGAACATAAAGTCTAAACAATAATACATTTTTGATAGATAAGTGGGTATATCGCCGTTAATCAGAATATTTGTCGTCCATTTCCGAGATTTAAGTCCGTGGTGACCTTCTTCCAGGGTCCAAGAATGTTGTATATCACAAAGTTCTGAACCTGCAAAGAATAAAAAACGCACACACACACACACACACACACACACACACACACACACACACACACACACACACACACACACACACACACACACAACACTGCCTGACAAACAACAGTTCTCTTTGAGGCTGAAGAAGGCCTGAGCTCATTATCAGAAGAGCAGTCCACCTAAACAGGCTGATAAAACATTTCACTCCAGGAAAGCAGGAACGATAATATGCCCCTTTACTCCACTCCCTAAAGAAATACACATGAGATGTTCACTTGATGAAAATAAGGTGAAATTATGTATAAATTGACCCTCAAACTTATACAAGTCAACTAAGACAGATATATAGATGAAGATATGTGGATATTGTTTTGAAATATGCAATTATTCTATTGTAATCATGGCTTGTTGTATATGAAGTATTTATGGGTCATAGTAAACCACAATTGTAACTATTAAAAAAGTGGTTTTATAATGAAAAGTACCATAAGTAGTTGTTAAACAATTTATTTAGAAAGTGTTCACTGTAAAAAAAAAGAAAAGTTGACTTAACTTAAAATTATAAGGCAACTTGCTGCAGATTTTTTTGAGTTGACTCAACTAAAACATCTCTATAGTTGAGTTGACTCGACTATAACATCTCCAGTTGAGTAAACTATATTAGTTGAGTCAACTCAAAAAATCGGTGCAGCAAGTTGCCTTAGAATTTTAAGTTTAGTCAACTTTTCTTTTACAGTGTGTATTAATAATCATTGTAACCATATATTGAGAAAATAGTTTATTAAGAAAAACACCTGAACTTGTTTTATAAAGATTTTTATTATGAAAATATTTTTTAAAGAAAAGCATACCACACTGAAGGTTGTAAGCATTTATTAAGCAGATGATGGTGGCAGAGTAGAAAGGAATTGAAAATGTATTAGAAAGAGCTTTGCAAAAGAAAGGAGAAAAATGCCATCATTGCCATCTATGTGTTGAGGACGAGATACAGAAGATACAGCCATGATGGAAAGGTCCAGAAAAAGAGGACAAAGAGACGAAGAGTTTTATATGTGAAAGTCCTAAGGGGCCTTCCAGAAATAATGACAGTTCAAGATTTTGTGTTTGACCAATTGGCTGTAAAACACTAAATGTATGCAGATGGAGTTTCCAGGAGTCCCAAGACAATCCCAAGACAATTATCATCAAAAGGCCCCTTGCATGTGAACACAACCCAAGGGCACACACTGGAATGCACCTAAAAGAAAATGAATACAGAAATGATTAGGATACTACTTGACTGTTGAATTTTTAATAAGAATAAAGTAATCATTCAAAAGGATATATATAATTTAATTGAAGAAACAGGGGATTCTGACCCCAACCTTTCAGTACGTACAGTAAGGGAGGTATTGTCAAAATTTCACCTGTAGTAAGTCAGTGTGGGATAGTGTAAGCCAATAAGAAAGCACTACAGGCTTTGGAACAGGAAAAATACTTTAGGGGAATTACTGTAATTTTTTTAAATTAATATTTGTATACTGAACGTACAGTAAGGGAGATACTGTGAAAATTCCACCTGTAGTAAGTCAGTCTGGTCAGTAGGAACATACTACAAACTTTGGAACACGAAAAAATACTTAGGGTGAATTATAGTAATTTAAAAAAAAAACAAACATAATTTGTCAACTGTATGTACAGTAAGGGACTTTTTGTCAAAATTTCACCAGGTAGTAAGTCAGTGTGGTCACTAGGAACATGCTACAACCTTCGGATAGTAAAAAATCCCTTTGGTGAATTAATGTAATTTTATTCTAAAAATATTTATGTACATTATGTAAAGTGAGGCAGGTTTCCTAAATACAATCATTATAATGCATTTTTTATTGTTGCTAAAGTACAATCAATAGCATTAGAACACATAATGTGAGAGAGATTTGCTGGTACATCTGTACTTTGCAAAAATGTAGTTGTCTGTTTGCACACAATGGAAAAAATAGACCTTTTTAGACGGTCCCTAATCTTCTTTACCACACACATTGAATGTTCAGTGAACAGTTGCAACTTTGTATGCCATTAAAACAACATTTGCCCGTTTTGATTGATTGTGGAGAGTGTTGTAGTTCACCATCTTTGTCCTAAAGATCATGTAGCTGCTTTTATTTAGCAAAAATGTGCTTTATTGCGCTTGTTATTGAGACGTGAAAGTGCGAATATGCGAATATAAAACCAACTTTACCTAAGTTACAAAGTTGTGGCTCACCAGAGTACGGCGCAGGTGGTGGTAATCGAGGCTCTGTGGCCGAAGCTGTCATCAGAGAGGCAGGAGGATTAGGTGGTGAGGTTGATGTGGTAGAAGAAGCTGTCGCTCCAGTTTTCAGGTGTTGTAATTGAACCGTCAGATCAGACACTTGTGTCACCAGGGCCTGCACCGCACGACCTGTAGCTCTCATTTCCTCTTCTTGTCGATCCATACGAGAACTGCTGCGAGACAGATATTCGTTCAACTCACTGCATCCATGTTTTGGTCAGAAGTTTCTGTCAGGGATGAATGAGACAGATGCAATTGCCAATGCAGTTAGGTGAATTTATTAGTCAAACACAAATGGGAACAGCAAGCAAAGCCAGTTAAACACTGGTAAGGAGAGAGGATTCAAGCAACAATCAGAGCCGCAAACAGACAGTCCAAAAACACGATCCAAACTTGTAAGAGTAGCAATCATCCACACTGGAACAGCTGGGAGCTGGAATACAACGCACGAGAAACACCAAACTTCTGACAACACAGAACAGAAAAGACACAGGTTAAGTAGAGTTGTGCTAATGAGGATCAGGTGATACAGATGAGTCAATCAGCACTCACAAGCACAGGGAGAGAGGGAGAGAGAGAGAAATGAATCAGTGAACCTGAAAACCGTGACAATAATAAGAAATTTGCTGGAATTAAAAGCAGTTGAAAGTGAGAGGACATTTATTTTTTGGCTGAGTATATTAGGAATATGGATACATTTGTTTGCATTTTTGTTTTTTCATTCCACTGGAGAGGATAGCAGCTGCTGAAAACTTGTCTGAGAATGTAAATCTGCATATATATATATATATATATATATATATAAGTCAAAACACTTTAACATTCAAATCAGAAAATTCAGAACAAATACGTTTTTAAAAATGATAGCCGTAACAATAAATTATTACTAATGTTTGAAACAGCTGTTTTTAGTTTCTTCATAATTCATAGGTATGAAATTGAACATTTCATATTTAATGAACTTATGTCTCTAAAATACCTTTCAACAATTGTTTTTAATAATTATCTGGTTCTCACTGTATTCTGACTTCACCATGTTTGTATTTCTCGCACTCACAGGTTGAGATCTTGTAATATCAGTGATGGAGGTTGTGCTGTTCTGAGTTCAGCTCTGAGATCAAACCCGTCTCATCTGAGAGAGCTGGACCTGAGTGAGAATAACATTACAGAATCAGGAGTGAAGCAGCTTTCAGACCTTCTGGAACATCCTCAGTGTAAACTGGAGAAACTGGGGTGAGTGGTGTTGTGCATATTTGTTAATACAAAATAACACAATCTAAAACTGTTTAAAGTACTTATAGGGGTTCAAGAATGAAATGCTGAAACCCTATTGTAATTGTGGGCCAAGCACTGAAGATGTGTATGTACTAATTGTATCCGCTGGCGTTCTTATTATTCTTCTGTTTCTTCTTCTTCCGCTCTGGGAGTCTATGGCAGCCCATCGAACCGCTTGTGGCAAAGTTATGAAATTTGGCTCACAGATATAATAAAATTCAAGTTAATTTGTCAAACTGTTCTCGGGTAACTCGCAAAAAAATCTGATGAACAGCACGCCAAAATAAACGTGAAGGTATATCTCAGCAAACGCTTTAGTGTATTCTGACCAAACTTGGTGTGTGTTATGACAACCATGAACTGAGGCTACCTGGCCAGCTTTGGCACAGTGCCACCTAGTGGTCAGGAGATATGAAAAATAATTTTATCTGATTTCATTTCTGATATGCAATTTTTTTTCTGCCATCTTGGATTTTCTGAAAAATATACTTTTTCGAGCTCCTCATAGGCCGTTTGTCTGATTCACTCAAAACTCGGCACGCACCATCTAGAGACATTCATGGCAAAAAAAGTTGTTAAAAGAATTTCGATCTGTGATTCACGCTCGCGACGGGACGTTAAAACTTTCACTAAAATGGCTAGAACTCTTGAGCACAATGAGATAAATTCACCAAACGTGTTATACTTATGTAAGAGCTTGTTCTGTGTTCATGCAAAAACAATTGCGGCGATTCACCACTTGGTGGCACTGTAATAGAGTGCGGATCGGGCCGAATTTTTCTGTCCGAGCCCGGCCCGCGTCCGACAGAGCAGTAACCGAACCCGACCCCGACAGGCATAAAGATATTTATGTCCGAGCCCGACCCGAGACCGACAGTTAAAATCCCATTTTTTTTCTCATACTAATGACACATGTACGTTTGTTTGTGTGGAAAGCCCGCTTTTATTAAGCAACTGAAGGAAGGCATTCGGAAATGTCAACAGGATGAGTGCATCAGCGCGCACGGAGAAACAAGCGCACTTAACATGGGCGCGCATGCACGTGTTTGGTTGTCACGGCTACATAAACAAATTTGAAATTTGCGCACACAGGAAGACAGATGTTATGGTACAATTTTACATGCATTTTAATCACAAAAAACGAACGTTTGCATCAAGTGAAAGCATCAGGCACATTGGCTAACGTACCTACATAATAAGCTGTTTTAAATTTAAAATGTTCAATGCCTTATCGCGCTGATGTGACCGAGCCCGACCCGAACCCGAACATAATTTCTAAATATCTGTCCGAACCCGGCCCGGCCCGTCGGGTACCGACGGGTCCCGTCGGGCTCGGGTCGGGTATCCATCCTCTACACTGTAATACAAAAAAAAACATAAAACCGCTGTAATTATGCAAACGTTAGTCTGATTGACTTGAAAATTGGCATGAAGTGTCTTTGTCCAAGTTGCCATGATGATTTAATAAAGTTTGAGCACCTATTAGACCAGGGTAATGGAGGCCAATCGGAAAGAAACTTGGTGGGCCTGTTTGACTCATGGTTCTAGAGGTCTATGCAAAGTATGAAAGAAAACAGCCACCGGGTGGCGCTATCACATTTTACACCCTATATATCACGCAATGTATCTCACACACACATACACACACACACACACAATATTAATATCATATGTTAAATCTCCTCATTCTGAATGACTTTGTCTCAAGAATCAAATCATTCATTATAAATATATGAGATTATTTTTTTTAAATCTACTTTTTCTAACTCCTCGTAGGCCGTTTGTTTGATTTGCTCGAACCTTGACATGCATCATCTAGAGACCCTCACGGCAAAAAGTTATCAAAAGAATTTTGTGTAACACTTTATAATAACTGTATGGTATGAATCATTAGTTAAGCATTAGTAAATAGTTAATTTATAATTTATAAAGCATTAATAGACATCAAGCAGTTTATAAATACAGCTATAAATGCTTTATTCTTGATTTATAAGCATATCTATAATGTGTGTAATAATTGTATTTTATATACTTTTTAATGATGAATTTATAATTTCTAAATTAACAATAACATCATTTACAATCCAGTTGTTTAGGAGTTGTTAGTGGTTCATAAGATAATTTAAAGAAAGTGTAAGTAAATGATTAATAAACGATTTAAATGTACATTTATACACCTTATTATTTAGACATGTAGTTATAGTTACTCAGCGTGTGAATAAATGCTTTACTAACATGTATTTCTACTGTAATTCATGATTACTTCAGGTAGTTATAAAACATTTAGTAGTTGTCAGTGAACTATTTTTGTGAGCTCATCTAAAGTGAGGACTAGTTATGCCTCATAAAGCTTTTACAAAGGAGATTTAAAGACTCAGTTCTCTTCTAAACAGAAAAAGGAAACACACACAACACAGAGTGATACAGAACATGTAAATATTTATTCAAGATGCAATCAATGAAACTGTACAACTGTACACTTGATATAACATGAAAAATAAACCTGAGGTGAAATCCATATGGGGAATGAATTCCTCTCTCTAAATCCCCGATTGCACAAACCTAATGAGATGATGCTGAAATCGATGCAAATTTTTTTGATACACTTTTGTTAACTCAGCCAGTTTAGTCACAATTAAAGCATCCAAATTGCATTTGAAAGCTAAATAAAATATCATGATTATGTGAAGAATATCATTTATGCAGTAAATGCAGCACAATTGTCAGATTTTTTAAAGCGTACATAACCGACGTCACTACCTGCACCTCTCTCGCGATTGGCTGCCACCCGGCAGTTTTCGGTTTGCAGGTGAAAACAAAGCCAGACACAAATCAACAATACATGTTATGGTCTACTTTGTGTGGCACTACTTTTACACCTCACTGCTCATGTTTACCTTATTTTTGGTTGAATAAGTCCTTTAAAGACTATAAGTATAAGACTTACTTTTATGAGTGTCTGCAGAGCTGTTCAGAGAGGTGGGGGTCTAGCTGCTCTTTTTAAAGATATCTATCAATGTAAGCAAATATCATTTGGGAATTACCCGTCTTTCGAATATCTGGGTATTGTGTTAAAAGGTGCTCCACGCATTTTACTTATCATTATTTACAGGCCTCCAAAATACTCTCCAGCCTTTGCTGAGGACTTTACAGAACTGTTATCAACCATTACCTCAGAGTTTGACTGTTTTGCCATTGCTGGGATAGTCCTAAAATGGTTCAGGTCATACTTAGATGGGAGAGGTTATTATGTGAGTATAGGACACCATAAGTCTGAGTGGACATCCATGACATACAGAGTCCCTCAAGGCTCAATTCTTGCGCCACTCCTGTTCAACCTGTATATGCTCCCAATGAGCCAAATAATGAGAAAGAACCAAATTGCTTACCACAGCTATGCAGACGACACACAGCTGTACTTAGCCCTATCGCCTAACGATTACAGCCCCATTGACTCCCTGTGCCAATGCATTGATGAAGTCAACAGTTGGATGTGTCAAAACTTTCTTCAGTTAAACAAAGACAAAACTGAAGTCATTGCGTTTGGAAACAAAGATGAAGTTCTCAAGGTGAACGCATACCTTCACTCTAGGGGTCAAACAACTAAACATCAAGTCAGGAATCTTGGTGTGACACTAGAGTCAGACCTTAGTTTCAGTAGTCATGTCAAAGCAATAACTAAATCAGCATACTATCATCTGAAAAATATTGCAAGAATTAGATGCTTTGTTTCCAGACAAGACTTAGAGAAACTTGTGCATGCTTTCATCACCAGCAGGGTGGATTATTGTAATGGACTCCTCACTGGCCTTCCCAAAAAGACCATTAGACAGTGTCAGCTCATACAGAACGCTGCCGCCAGGATTCTGAGCAGAACCAGAAAATATGAACATATCACACCAGTCCTAAGGTCTTTACACTGGCTCCCAGTTAAATTTAGGATTGATTTTAAAGTATTTTTACTGGTATATAAATCATTCAATGGCCTAGGCCATTCAATATATTGCAGATATGCTCACTGAATATAAGCCCAACAGATCACTCAGATCATTAGGATCATATCAGCTAGAAATACCAAGGGTTCACTCTAAGCATGGCGAGTCTGCTTTAGCTATTATGCTGGAACCAGCTTCCAGAGGAGATCAGATGTGCTCCTACAGTCACTTTCACATCCAGACTCAAAACACTTCTGTTTAGCTGTGCATTTACTGAATGAGCACTGTGCCAATGTTCGTCCGACCTATTGTACTGTATTTTATTTTTCTAAACTGTTTTAATTACTCTTATTTATTTTTATTATTTTTATTTATTCTATGTAAAGCACTTTGAATTGCCATTGTGTATGAAATGTGCTATATAAATAAACTTGCCTTACCTTTAAGTATGTAAATGAAACATTGTATTTGCTTTATTTTTTTCAGTTTAATTTATATTTTTAGTTAAAGTAAAAAACAACTGTATTTCATAACACCAGCTAGCGTCCAGCCAGC
Source organism: Leuciscus idus (assembly GCA_021554675.1). Lineage (NCBI taxonomy): Eukaryota > Metazoa > Chordata > Actinopteri > Cypriniformes > Leuciscidae > Leuciscus > Leuciscus idus. Next base: position 1,328,890 of record CM038643.1, read on the forward strand.
ACTTATACTGGTGTTACCAATTTGAACACTGATACTATATTGTGTAAATGATTATATCTTGGCAGTCTAGCACACACACACACACACACACACACACACACACACACACACACACACACACACACACACACACACACACACACACACACACTTTGCTCTCTGAGTGAGTTTGTCATTGTCTTATCACTTTATTCACTGAAAACAGGTTGAGATCTTGTGATATCAGTGACAGAGGTTGTGCTGTTCTGAAACCCGACTCATCTGAGAGAGCTGGACCTGAGTGAGAATAAGATGAATGAATTGGGACTGAAGATTATTTCAGATCTGCTGGCAGATCCTCAGTGTAAACTGGAGAAATTGGGGTGAGTGTCACTGGCTTTATTTTATATATTTGTTTGAATGAAGACAGAGTGAACCTGTTAGTTATGCTCAACAAGTAGGTTATTTTCTTTGAAAGTTTCTCTTTTGTCAGATACACATGAAGATGGAGAAAAATTTTTCCCCCTTTCTTCACACACACAGGTTGAGATCTTGTGAAATCAGTGATAGAGGTTGTGCTGATCTGAGTTCAGCTCTGAGATCAAACCCATCTCTGAGAGAGCTGGACCTGATTGGGAATAACATTACAGATTCAGGATTGAAGAAGATTTCACCTCTACTGGCAGATCCTCAGTGTAAACTACAGAAACTGGTGTGAGTTGAGTAATTAAGAGCCTGTCTGGTCTAGATGGAATCAACAATTTGTTTATTTAGAGCTCGGGGTCGGCAACCTGTGGCACACATTGCCAATATCAGCACACAGAGGGTTAATCACTGGCGAGAGAACTGTATTAATTTAGATATACATTTAGAGTTAATCTTTTGTCATAGACACACATCCTAACTTAACTTGTGAGCTATAAATACTATTTAGCGCTCTGGGTTTGAGAAAAGCGCAATATAAATAAAATGTATCGTCATCATCATTAAAGTGTGTGAATTAACCTGTTAGTCAGCAGAAGCGAGCAGTTCCGGGAGTGTTTCCCAATCCTGGTCCTGGAGTTCCCTCAGCACAGTTTGATGTCTCATACATCAAACACACCTGATCAACTCATTAGTAAAGACTCACCTCAGATGGGTGTCAGATTAGAGAAGCATGGACAGTGCGCAGTGTTGGGGCTCCAGGATTGGGAAACACTGACAAACCGTTTGCACGAGCGCTGCACATCATGAGCCGCTGAAACTGACACAGATCAAGGTTGCAGAGCTGTACTTAAAGTGTGAATCACACAAGTCTGATTCGCTTCAGTCACTCTGCGGGATTGAGTGAAGGACAGTGTGATCTACTGCAGCTTTCAAAGCAAAATAAATTACTGATATCAGTGTTGGAGATTTTTAACTAGGTATACAAAGTCCTTTATATTCCACACACAAATCAGGAGATAATTGTAACTACAACAATAATGCATGTGGTGGGGTTCAGTACCATACTGCAACACTGTTTTTAAAATAAACTTAACTTCAAACATTTCATCAAAAATTGCTTCAGAAAAAATAGTCAGTCTTGTGTTACTAATCAAATAAGCAAGTTTGAGATTTAGTTGATTTTTCTATTACACTTGAACCTTTAAAAATAGTTGTATACAATATATTTATATAATTATAAATTTGTAAATGTAATATAAGGCAGGAAGAAAGTGTGTGTCCAGCAATTAACTAGAAAAAACTTGCTAACCCATAATTACATGAAGTATAGATAGATTTATTCGCATTGTTCATTATATCAAAGCAACATGTCAACAGAGACAAAATAGATATAATGATGAGTAGATAAACAGTTTGTTTCAGGTGAACTTAATGCAACTTGCCTGATTCTCATTATTGTAGATTAATAATTATACATAATTCATTCATTCAATAAATAATGAATCTTGATTCTCACAGGACATTAACACATGCTTCTCTCACACACACAGGTTGAGATCTTGTAATATCAGTGATGGAGGTTGTGCTGATCTGAGTTCAGCTCTGAGATCAAACACGTCTCTGAGAGAGCTGGACCTGAGTGGGAATAACATTGGAGATTCAGGAGTGAAGAAGTTTTCAGCTCTACTGGCAGATCCTCAGTGTAAACTGGAGAAACTGGGGTGAGTGATATTGGCTGTATTTGATATATTGGTTTTTGTAAAGTCTGGAAGTGTTACACCCAGGATAACCACCAGAGGGCACTCCTTCCGTCTCCTGTAGTGCTTTCCCATCATGAACTACACTTCCCATAATCCACTACCTGGACTCATGTTCTGATTACGGCCACCTCATTTATGTTTGCCTGTTTAAACCCTGTTCACTCAGTCATTAATTGCAAAGTCTTGTTTAACCCTCTGGGGTCTGAGGTGTTTTCTGGGCCCTGGAGGTGTTCTGACATGCTCTGACATTTGTGCTTATTTCTGTTACTTGTGACATTTTCATGGCTAAAGTCTGATTACACTGTATTCAGCACAAACTCTGCTACAATAATATGTCAGCAGCATGTATGTAAAAGTTTGTAGTTTTGAGATAATGACATTTATGCGTGGTTTGTGAAAATACAAAAAAAAATTGTCACTGAAATAAGGCCATGAAACCCATACTGATTATTTCTTCACAAGACTTTTGAAAATTGTATCACGTAGCCTAGAATATTTGCTCCAAAACTATGTGAAAATCATCCTGACTGCTCATTCAGATAAGACAAGATATTGATTTAAAATTTGTAAGACGTGTTTTGTGTGAGAAAGCTTTATGCGAAGAGGCATGATCACATCATTAATATGTATGGTTTTCACACCTGAGAAAGACAAAGACCCTCCCCTAATGGCCCTATTAGGAGCTATCAGGCCCTGTCATTCTGAGCAACCTTGCACAAAGAATGAGGAGATTTAAAAAAGAATGGCTTTTAGATTGTTTGGATTTATTTACAACACAACATAATCCAAAGATACGCAACAAATGACAAAAAAGCACATTATTGAAAACAATGATCCAAAGACAGAAACCTTTGTGCCATTCCTAAAAACATTTTACATACCTTTCATTTCCAAGGTGTTTGATTTTCACTTTACCATGTTCATGTACAGAGACTCATGTGAATGTTGAAGTCAGCAGGACTCATACGTGGGGCATCTGGTCCCTGTAAAAAAACGAATGATTTTGGGAATAGATTTTAGATTTTTCTGGTTAAAATTGCTTTTTAAAATTCACAGAATACACACACAAATGTTTCCAACAATGTATAATGATACTGCATAAAATAATAATAACAATAGCCTATAGCAGCCTATAAATCTTCCAAAAGATTTCAGTAACAACTACATTAGAGAAAAATATATTGATTATCATATGTTACTTCAAATGTTTCCATTCGTTATGATGATATGAAATGAGATTAGAGTAAAAACATGAAGCCTTTGTTTGGTGCGTTTTGCTTTTCAAACCCACAGCGCGCTCCAAAATATGATACATTCAAACCCACAGCGCACTCCAAAATATGATACATTCAAATGCAGAGCGCCCTCCAAAATATGATGCATGAAACGCACGGCGTGCTCCAAAATATGAAACATTATGGTTACCATATTATACATATCTACGTTTGAGCAGATATCCACAAACACAGTAACAGTAAACACGGGTCTAAATATTATAATATTCACCATATATCTAGCAACGGTTCAACTGCAATGTGAAGTTTATGCAACAATAACATAAACTAATAATTAAGAATTTCTTACCTTACATCTTTCTTGTCTTCAAATCGCGTTCTTCTTCTTCTGAGGTAAATCCAATGTAAGCTCACGGCGCGTCTTTCAAACTCGACGAAAAGCAGAGACTTTGGTGAAGTTTGGTGCTTTGTTTTTGAGGTAACGAGCGCGTTCGTGTGAGGCGTGGACGATATGCATGTGAATCTCTTTTGCGCGCATGGGCGTGGTCGAATTAAAAATAATGAGCAAGGGTTTCAGATACTGGACATCTTGTTGGTTTTATACATATTACTTAAACAGAGAATATTTGTTTTCAGTTTGAATCCGATCATTTAAACGTACACACTTACATGTTTATAAAGGTATATGACTCATAAATGTGTGAATAGTATTCGCTGAGTTTTGTTTCAGTTTATAGACGTGCTCAAGAAAAAAAAGTTCAGCGAGGCGGAGAGGCAGAAAGCACACCCTGTTTATTTTCTTTATTTTACAAAAGCACAATGTTTTGATTTGATTGTAAGTGGACACATACAAAAGTAGAAATATTACAGATTCTTTTTTCATATTTACTTTTTCTGTATGACCATAAATGACGGAGTAATTTAAGTTTATTGTGCTACTATGTGAAGAAAATCCAGCAAAACGCGGGGGCGCGTTTGTCGACCTCAGAGGGTTAATGTCACTGCAATACTGAGCGTTATCCTGGTTCCCTGTGTGTTGGTTTTGATCTTCTACTTGTCTCCCTGGATTTCCCTGTTTCCCTGTGTCTTGGACATTGTTTCACAGGTTGAGATCTTGTGATATCAGTGATGGAGGTTGTGCTGATCTGAGTTCAGCTCTGAGATCAAACTCGTCTCATCTGAGAGAGCTGGACCTGAGTGAGAATAAAATTACAGATTCAGGAATAAAGCAGCTTTCAGATCTACTGAAACATCCTCAGTGTAAACTGGAGAAACTGGAGTGAGTGTCACTGGCTTTATTTCATATATTTGTTTCAGTAAAGACTGGAAGTACTTTAATCTTTAGTTATAGTAGTTTTTCCCCATACATTTTTCTAGACATCATGTAATGTGTTTTCTTCACACTCACAGGATGAGATCTTGTTATATCAGTAACCGAGGTTGTGCTGATCTGAGTTCAGCTCTGAGATCAAACCCGTCTCATCTGAGAGAGCTGGACCTGAGTGAAAATATCATTACAGATTTAGGAATAAAGCAGCTTTCAGATCTACTGGAAGATCCTCTGTGTAAACTGGAGAAACTGGGGTACGTTTCTAATTCTGGCATTGTAAATCCATGTGTTGACACACATTTTTCACCACACAGACTCTTTTCTTTGTGATTGTGTCTGATTTTCTGTAGCTGTGCTGTTCTGAGATCAGCTCTGAGATTCAGTCCCCCCTTTACCAGCTTTTTATAGTGTATTCATGATAAAGTGTTCTATAAGGTGTAGACGACCCTACACTAGTCAAATCATACCTAAATTTTGCTTTAAAGCTGCACTTCCAAAGCTTATTTATAAATGTGCTTGTTGATTGTTTTACATAAGTGTCCATATTCATATGTGTAAGTAAATGTTGTAATAAAGTATAATCCAGTAATAAAGTATAATAAATATAAACAGGACTGAACATGTATCATATGTATCTATTTAATAGCAAATGGTAAGAAATAAACCACATAGACAGACTTGCTTGGATAGTCTGATAGTTTATAAAGACTTTGTACATCTTTATGTCTGTGTGATTGTCTGATGATCTCACTGTATTCTTACTGAAAGGGTTCATCTGTTTCTCAGACACTCACAGGTTGAGATCTTGTGATATCAGTGATGGAGGTTGTGCTGTTCTGAGTTCAGCTCTGAGATCAAACCCATCTCATGTGAGAGAACTGGACCTGAGTGAGAATTACTTTAGAGACTCAGGAGTGAAGCAGCTTCCACATATACTGGAGGATCCTCAGTATAAACTGGAGTGAGTGGCATTACTCTGCTGCTGTGTGGTTTTTAAAGGAATGTCAAGAACAGATTTATTTTTCATTAAATCTCAGATCTCAGCAGAAATAACTTAATATACATCTCTGTGTCTGTGTATGATAATAATACCTTTTAAATGTTTGAGATAAATGTTCACAGTATTAACAGACACAGCATGTAAAATATAAATTTAAACCAATTGGGATTTATCTGGCTCATTTTGCCAGCAGTGCTTGTTTGTTTTGTATCCCTCTCTCAGCCTGATTTTACTATTCTGTGCTCATCCGATTAGATGTTTCATATTTACAGCTCTCATCCACAATTCTAAAAACTCTTAAATTATACAGTATATAGCATACCTATGAATATGTTAAAGTAACAACATGTAACTTTTCAACCTTCATAATATATTTCCAAGACCCTTGTGATAGTACATCGACTTACAATAGGTTGAATGAGACGTCTGCCAGAGCCTGACGGGGTCTGTATCGCTTTTACTGGCACTATGTAACTTCGGGGTGCGGGTAGTAACCAGCGCTCAAAAAGAACTACAAAATTCGACTGCTTTACGGCATACGTCACTTCGCCCACCACTTCCTCAAATGTGGCCAACCAGCGCGTTTGTTTTCGTACGTCTGTTTTCGTCATGGCTGAAGCAGCAGCGAAACGTAAGAAGCCAAAGGTTTTGTCGGAGTAGAGTCGGAAGAGGAAAAGGGAGAGTGATAAACTGAAAGGCAGGACGAGGATCAATATTGGTCGAGCGTTTGCTCGCTGGCGTGAGCTTATGGAGGAGGAGAGTTACCAGACCGATGCTGACTTGGCCGTCATGCTGTTGAACTAGTAAGTAACTGTAAATTGCTTGCATACTATCTATAGTTTTTCTAATCTGTTGTCTGCCTGGCTACGTTACGGAAACTATCTGGTCCTCCATTTATTTATCTTCATGAATCAGCTAGTAGATGAGCGAATTATCAATCTGGTAGCTAGTAAACACTAACATGGTAGTTTTAGATGGTTAGGATGCTATCGCTATCATTCTCGTTCAGATTTGAGCATTGCAATCGACATGCAAATCGCAAATGTTTGAGTTAAAATGTTTAGTCTAATAAACATGTATAAATTATGAAAGGGGGAAGATTAATATTATCATTGCCCATATGAAAAAAACCTGCATGCTTCATATACAGTAACCGTAAATCATTTTACGACAGCGGTAATGGACAATTCCGCTTCCAACCTGTAGGGCGACCGCAGAGGAAAAGTTCCATGTTGTTGCTTTAAGACATAACACCAAAACTTACTAAAATATCAAAATGATTAATTTCAGGACATCAGACTAGATTTGTACGTTCTAAAGGAAATGTGAGTAGCGCTCACTCAAGCAAAACTGAGTTTAGTTAATCACAATTCAACTTTTCAGAATATAAATAATCAAATTCACAATTTCGTATTTACAATATAATCCACACATGTATGTCAAACAGATATAGCACTGTAAAGTTAGTTTCAGTTTTGTACTCTTGCTTCAAAAATGTACACAAATGTGCTTTGACTTTTGTGATAACTGTTGAGAATGTTTATATGACTTTGATCTTAGACTTTAGAAATATAACTGGTCTGATCTGTTATTACACTTGGATGGTGTTTGCCTGTTCGTAATTCCAGAAATGATCACATAATGACAATATTTAGTCTAACCTTAGTTTAATCGCAAGTAATTTTGAACAGTTTTACTGTGTTATCTATTCTGGGCCGAATGTTCAATGTTTTTCTTGTGTCTCACTTTTTCAGCAGCTCAGTTCTTATATTTGTAGAGCCTTTATAGTAACAGATACATTCTGAATATGTATAATATATGCTCTTTCATTTTAACCTGAGGCGTCATTCTTCTCTTCATTGCTGTACGTGTACTGCTGCAAACCAAATGAAACTTAAAATAAAAATTAAATCTTAAATGACCCGCTGCATTAGTCTGAGGTGTGTATATGACTGGAGAAATCATCTGATATCTGTAAACCAGATACAGGACTGTCAACATTTTAGTCGATCAAAATATAGTCACTGAAACAGTTGCCCAAACACATGTGTGGCGTTTTTGTGAACTAAAAAGCCTTGAACTATGATCCAATGATTACCTCTGGATGATGCTTGAACGTGTGTAGTGTGAGTCTCAGCAGCAGATGTCAGTGTTTCTCTTCAGATGAAATCAGATTATTCCTCAGACAGAAGAGCTGCTGAATTACACACACACACACACACACACACACACACACACACACACACACACACACACACACACACACACACACACACACACACACACAGCTGAAGATATACAGACACCATAGGAATCCATTTACATTGATCAGAACTAAAACTCTTCAGTTCTGAGCCTGTTTAAACATTCACCAGAACACAATAACGCTCACTGAAGTCAGAATCACATGATGGTTCAGTTTAGATGATAATGCAGATTTTATTGGACTGTCCTGCTTTACTTGATTTTAGGCAACAGATTTATCCAGAAACGTCATTAATGGACATTTCTAAAATGATTTCTTCTGGGAAAATTGTAGCTGTAAAAGTGTGTGTAATTTACTCTTAGTTTGCCATGAAAAATAACCTTTTCTGCCGATGTGGCTTTAACTAATAAATGAATAAACTATATAAATGATTCGGACTGATTGAAGCTCTTCTGCTGTATAGCGTGTGTTCCCAGCAGAAACTGATGCTGTATTTTCTGTGAAGTTTGAGGATCGGAACTTTTTTCAGAATTACCTTATTATCTGTGTTATCTTATATGTAAAATACTTATATTTAATTAATTCATACAACCAGAACGATGAAACTGGCTGTTACCAATAACATTTCGGAACAGAAGCTGCATTTGTTTATTGACAAGTTTAATGCTGCTCAAATGAGGCATACACACATTTATACAATACCACAGCTGAATAATGTTTCCTGCGATGTGATCAGTGTGTGTGTGTGTGTGTGTGTGTGAGAGAGAGAGAGAGTTTGTGTGTGTGTGTGTGTGTGTGTGTGTGTGTGTGTGTGTGTGTGTGTGTGTGTGTGTGTGTGTGTGTGTGTGTGTGTGTGAGAGAGAGATAGAGGGCCCTATTTTAACGATCTGAAACGCAAGTGTCAAAGCGCAAAGCGTAAGTAACTTTGTGGGCGGGTCTTGGCGCTGTTGCTATTATACCGGCGGGATAAATTACTCTTGCGCCCGGCGCAAATCTAAAATGGGTTGGTCTGAAGTAGCTTCATTATTCATAGGTGTGGTTTGGGCGTAACGTGAAATAAACCAATCAGAGCGTCATCTCACATTCCCTTTAAGAGCAGGCGCGCTTGTTCTAAAGCGGATTCCTATCATAACGGCGGATTTGCCAGGCGCGCGCCAGGAGCGGTTCACAGCCAAGGAGAGCAACGCTCTCGTCAGGGACGTTGGGGATGGAGAAACACACCCAAATTAACTTCGGTTAAAAAGGCGTATGATAATTTGGGTAAATGTGTAAGCTAGATGTATGCTTTTATAATAAATTGTCTATCTATCTATCTATCTATCTATCTATCTATCTATCTATCTATCGTAATAATGTATGATTTGCAAAAATGAAAACTGCTGCTTCTGTGTAGATGAGAGAATCAAAGTGCGCGTTGTGCACACGCTACATTGATTATGGCCAAGCATGCGCCCTTAAAATAGCATATGAATAACATGCGCAACGCGCCACTGTCTTTAAACTATTTTTTCCTGGTTAGTGGCGCAATTGTTTTCTAAACCTGCAAAATAGCATGAAGGAACGTTTGCGCCGGAACACGCCTCCTTTTTTGCGCTGAACCGCCCAGGGAGCGCAAGTTCATTCCCTAGTTTAGCGACGTGCTTCTGTGGAGGGAAAAGCGCGCTTTGCGCGGGTGCAAAATAGGAATGATACATGCGTCGGTGTACAAAGTCAATTGCGCTGGCTGCAAGATAGGGCCCAGAGTGTGTGTGTGTGTGTGTGTCAGCAGCAGATGTCAGTGTTTCTCTTTCACTGAAATCACATTCAGTTTATTCCTCAGACAGAAGAGCTGCAGAATTACACACTACACACACACCAAACTGATATATATATATAGATAGATGAGGAATAGAACTGAATAGATTTGAACTAAAACACTGTCACTGACTGACACTCAGAATCACATGATGTTCAGTCTGAACTAAAGCAGATTGTGTTGGACTGTTCTGCTTTAAGTAGGCATTGGTGTAATTTATGGGGTTTTTGAAAACCTTTCCTGAGAAATTTTTAGATTTTCTATCAGATATTAAAATATTGTTGTAAGGAAATATAGTTAAATTATTGTATATGAAATAGACAGATAGTGTTTAATTTCTAGGGTGAGAGTGACTGATACTATTGAAACTTTGAGCTGTTTTAGAAACACAGTCTATTCGCAATGAATGCGTTCAAACTGCAATATTAAACACACAGAACAACTGCAAAGAGTCCAATGTGTAAACGATATGATTTAGGCATTAAATCCAGCAGAAACTCCAGAACAATCTGCATATTTCTACACGCTCAGGACAGCCGTCAGTCCCTGAACCTCACCGTCCGAGTCCAGCGTTTCTCCACTTTACACACTCTTATGATCCCAGTAAAGCCAGTCCGAGCTGTAATGTGATTGGTTAATGAGACATAATGAGACACAGCTGACGCTCGTTGAGGATTCTCTTTCTCCAACGGCAGAGACAGAGGTTTGATCTTATATAAGAAGATCTGGAGGAGTTACAGCTGGAGAATGGCCGTCGTTCAGGTGAGTCTCTGTCCTGGAGAAACTCTTCCTCATCTTCTTCTCTGTTAGAGTCTCAGCGCTCATCATAAATGTCTGGTTCCCTTTATAACACAGATTGCTGTAATGTGTTGCATACTGCTGTTGATAGATGATTACTCTGATATCAGAGTGTGGTCATTCCTCCTAGCATTAGCTATGGTCATTTATAATGGGAATGCTAATATTTCTGTATTTCTGCTGTGGTTTATTCCAGGTTTCTGAGTGATTTCGTCTGTGCTGAAGGTGTGACGGGAAGCAGATAAAGCTGATCTCAGTACAGTACAGCAGGATCTCAATTCTCCTGCAGAAACTCAGAGCAACTCCTGTTCTTACTTCATTCTCAATATCTATATTTGACTCTTAGGCAGCAAAAAAAATGCACTGGGTCTTCTGAAAGACCTTTTAAATTAATATTTTATTTAGTAAAGTACTGCTTCTTGCAGCTAATAAAAATTTAATAAATTAAACTGAAATTCAACAGTTAATTTGCATAGAGGAAGGGCCTGAGGTCGCCTTCTTTGGCGAAGGCCACACTGGACCTCCACACGCGCCCAGGTCACACATCCAGTGACGAACTCTCTCAGCCGCTGCTGTTTCTGTGAGTTTACTACTGTAACCTGTTGATCATCAGTACTGTGACTGTGAATCTTGAACCTGTAACACTAGTGTTGAGGCTCTCGACTGCATTGCTAGTGTTAGCATGGCATCTTTAGTCTTAGTATTGATTAGATGTGTGTTGTGTTGGCATTCAGAGTCAATGTTTGCTAATTTTTTTCCCACTCGTCCTCCACTCGTCCTCCACTCGTCCCTCAACTCTCCTCTGCCTTCCCTTCATCTCCTTTCTCCACTCGTCCTTTCCCTCTAGTCTCCTCAACCTTCCCTCCATCTCCTTCCTCCCTCCACTCATCCTCCTCCACCTTTTCCTCTACTCTCCTCCTTCCTCCACCTTTCACAGCACGGGTCTGCGTGGGACAGGAGGAGTTTCCTGAGGGGTCCGGGACCAAGAAGGCGGCGGCGAGGGAGTCAGCAGCTCTAATAGCTCTGAGACGGCTCAGGAGAAGAGGGTCTCTGCCGGAGAGGGTGAGAGAACGACTGAGACCACAGAAAGAGTGTGGTGACCGAGAGAGGAACAGGAGAAATGGAAGTTCTAGAAAGATGGAAACTGCAGTAGAGATGAGAACTAGTCCGTTGAAGTCCAAGATCCGGCTGTGAAACAACCAAATGTGTTTCTGACCGACTGTGACATTTAGGTACAGGTGCTCGTGGGGAGAAACTCACTGAGATTAGTGGAACACACACACACACACACACACACACACACACACACACACACACACACACACACACACACACCTTTTAGAGCTCATCTCATTGTCATCAGTGTCATGAAGATCCAGGTCTCTCAGGTGAAGATGGAGCCCTAATGAAGATTAAGATTATTATCATTAAGAATATTTATTTCACTAAGCTTTTCTCCCCATCCGGCCTCCTCCTCGTCCGGCCTCCTTCACCTCCTCCTCGTCCGGCCTCCTTCACCACCACCTCCTCCTCGTCCGGCCTCCTTCACCTCCTCCTCCTCCTCATCCGGCCTCCTTCACCTTCTCCTCCTCCTCGTCCGGCCTCCTTCTCCTCCTCCTCGTCCGGCCTCCTTCACCTCCTCCTCCTCGTCCGGCCTCCTTCACCTCCTCCTCCTCCTCCTCCTCCTCCTCGTCCGGCCTCCTTCACCTCCTCCTCGTCCGGCCTCCTTCACCTCCTCCTCCTCCTCGTCCGGCCTCCTCCTCCTCCTCCTCCTCCTCGTCCGGCCTCCTCCTCCTCCTCCTTGTCCGGCCTCCTTCACCTCCTCCTCCTCGTCCGGCCTCCTCCTCGTCCGGCCTCCTTCACCTCCTCCTCCTCGTCCGGCCTCCTCCTCGTTCGGCCTCATTCACCTCCTCCTCCTCGTCCGGCCTCCTTCACCTCATTCACCATCTCCTCCTCCTCCTCGTCCGGCCTCCTCCATCTCCTCCTCCTCCATCTCCTCCTCCTCCTCGTCCGGCCTCCTTCACCTCCTTCACCTCCTTCACCACCTCCTCCTCCTCGTCCGGCCTCCTCCATCTCCTCCTCCTCGTCCGGCCTCCTTCACTTCCTCCTCCTCGTCCGGCCTCCTCCATCTCCTCCTCCTCGTCCGGCCTCCTTCACTTCCTCCTCCTCGTCCGGCCTCCTTCACCTCCTTCACCATCTCCTCCTCCTCCTCCTCCTCCTCGTCCGGCCTCCTCCATCTCCTCCTCCTCGTCCGGCCTCCTTCACCTCCTTCACCTCCTTCACCATCTCCTCCTCCTCCTCCTCGTCCGGCCTCCTCCATCTCCTCCTCCTCCTCGTCCGGCCTCCTTCACTTCCTCCTCCTCGTCCGGCCTCCTCCTCCTCCTCCTCGTCCGGCCTCCTTCACCACCTCCTCCTCCTCGTCCGGCCTCCTCCATCTCCTTCACCACCTCCTCCTCCTCGTCCGGCCTCCTCCATCTCCTCCTCCTCGTCCGGCCTCCTCCATCTCCTCCTCCTCGTCCGGCCTCCTTCACTTCCTCCTCCTCCTCGTCCGGCCTCCTTCACTTCCTCCTCCTCCTCGTCCGGCCTCCTCCTCCTCCTCGTCCGGCCTCCTTCACCTCCTCCTCCTCGTCCGGCCTCCTCCATCTCCTCCTCCTCGTCCGGCCTCCTCCATCTCCTCCTCGTCCGGCCTCCTTCACCTCCTCCTCCTCGTCCGGCCTCCTTCACCACCTCCTCCTCCTCGTCCGGCCTCCTTCACCTCCTTCACCACCTCCTCCTCCTTCACCTCCTCCTCCTTCACCTCCTTCACCTCCTTCACCACCTCCTCCTCCTCGTCCGGCCTCCTCCATCTCCTCCTCGTCCGGCCTCCTTCACCTCCTCCTCGTCCGGCCTCCTTCACCTCCTCCCACTCCTCCTCGTCCGGCCTCCTTCACCTCCTCCTCATCCGGCCTCCTTCACCTCCATCTCCTCTTCCGGCCTAATTAGTGTAATTATGTATTTATTGATGCAGTGAGTTTTAGTAAAATGGTATGTTCCAATTAGTTTTAGACTGTTTTTGTTCTGTACTTTTAATGCACTTAATGTTTAATGTTAACTTAATGCTTTGACACTATTTATTTGCCCCTGCTTTTAAATTCACATCTTGCTGCTTGTTCCTCATCTCTGCTGTGGTTCTTGTGTCCGTCGGCTGTTATCACATGATCTCAAACTCTACAGTCTGTTGGACAGTGTTTGTTTGGAAAATAAAGCTTTTGTTACGTTTTGTCCACTTTCATAAGTGTCAGTCCATCTAGATTTGTTCATGTTTTCAGTTCAGATTTCTCAATCATGTTTTATTGGTCATGTCATGTGATCTCTCCCTGTTTGGCTTTATTTGTGTGTAATTTAATGCTTTGCTCAAATGGAGTTGTTCAGAACTGGACAGACACTTAACATCCATATTTCCTCAATCTGTGTTTGGGCCAGAAATTAAGGTTGTATTTTAGATTTGGATGCAATCTAAACCTTAATGTTCCAGTATTATAATTCCTGATATTTAATAGTGATATTCTGCTGTTATTCAGTGTTGGGTCTGTGGACTCTGAATATAATGCAGTTGTAGATTGTAAAGATGTTCAACAGTCGTTACTAACACTGTCATTTAGTCAGATATATTGTGTGTGTAAAAAGTCTTTGGATTTGATCAAGTTCCTCTAAAACCTCTTTCAGATCCAGAAGACACAGAAACCAACCAGAGACGATCATCTCCAGAGTCTCTCAAACACAAAACAGATTCAACAGGCAAGAAATGAAACTTTCATCTGAACATCTTCAATAAAGCTTGTGATTCATGATTTGAAAACTCTTTCTCTGTCCCTAAACCGTTACTGTCTGTGTTTGTTTTCTGAAGATGGACATGAACACACATGGGCCGATAGATTACTCAGACAGGTTAGCCTAGTTAAAGAGTCTGACCTGTGCTTGAACTGAACCAATGAGTATGAAGATCAGTCCATTCAATCCCATCATGCATCTGGCCTCTGAGTAACTGCAGGCCGCTAAAGCTCAAGGCATCCATGCATTAAAACTCTCTCACGCAGAAGAAGATCAGGAGCAGAAGAACTCAGTGCTGCTTTACACCAGGAGAAACTTCACCTTCAACTCTTTACATCACAGGAGTTTACTGTTCATTACAAACAATCCACTTCTGGTCCTGATGGAGCTCTGAACCTCCAACCCGTTCTGAACCGCAACTGTATATCTAAACATATTAAAGCCTATATACGATTATAAGTGGGAGATCCTCATATCTGAGAGTCCTGGTCATCAGAAAGTATAAAGTGTTGTATTTCACAGTCCCATGTTCAGCTCCACAGCTTCTGTAGCTCTAGATAACTCTATAGTGTCTCTGCTGGTGTGTGTGAGTGTGTGTGACGGTGTTTTCCTGAGCAACAGCTTCATCTACTGGTCATTCACCAGACCGTCATCATGACAGTGAAATCTCTTCGTCTGCTTCAGGAGATGTTCAGATATTCTGGCCACATTCATCCTGACATTCAGTGTTAATCTTTCATTCAATCTGGCCAGTAAATCAGTTCTCTTACGAGAGGTTCTCTCGTACTGCGTAAATAGCTTTACGCTAGGGGAAAAACTCTTTTCCACGAGATACTGAAGCCAAAAAATTATCCTTAATTTTGAAATACTGTAAAACGCGTTGCAGCAGCATGCAGACATGGGCGAGACGGCTCGCGCGCCCATTGGCTGCTCTGCGGCAACTGCACCAGCCTATCGAGAGAGGCCTCTCATGACGTCAGAACCAATGAGGGCGCTTCGCGCCCACTACGTCATGTCCCGCCGAAACGGGTGGGGCTTGGGCTATAAATACGAGCCCCGGAGGCTGGTTCACCGATTTTTCATCTCTTCAGCGAAGCTCACGCATCGCTGGATCCCGAGAGGAAGAAGCCGCGCCGTCTGATAAAAGCCTTCTGCGGGACGAGCCTCTGCATCTGAAGCTGCTGATCGAATACCTCGCTGCCTTCAGTCGCCGTTCCTGCTCACGCTTTCCGGCGTACATATCCTTTTACAATACTCTCTGTTTGTGTGTGTGTTCGCCGCCGCGACACACACTTTGTGATCTAAAAGAGCCGAGCGTCTTTTTTAAGATGCCTCGTTCAACCTGTGGATCATGCCGAACTCCACTCAGCGACGGGGACCACCATATCATCTGTGTTTCCTGCCTGGGTGAGGCTCATGCAGCTCTCGCGCTCGCTGACGGCGGCTGCCCTCACTGCGAGTTAATGCCTATGGTGACTCTGCGGACTCGCCTGGCATTTTTCTCTGAGCCTGCATCTTCGCCCGCTGCACTGCCGCGCCGTAAAAAGCGCCGCACTCAGCGGGTCCCGGAACCTCCTCCATCCCGCGAAAGCTCGCCGGTGCGCCCGCCAGCTTCGCCGCCTGCTTCACCCGAGTCTCTCACTGCCGGACAGCGGCTGCGGTCTGCCGCCGCTTCCGCCACAGGAGACTGCGAGGAAGCTGTATGTGTGGAGGACGACAGTTGCTCTCTACTAGCTTCGGGCAGTGAGGATTGGTCGAGCTCTGCGGATCTCGCACCTCCTTCTCACCGCTCCTCTGGAAAGAGAGCCAGCATTGAAGCGGAGCTTATGCGTCTGCTCGAGCAGGCCGTCGAGAGCCTCGGCCTTGAGTGGTCGACGCCCCAGCCGCCTGCACACAACCGGCCAAGATGGCCGCGGCGTGAGTGAACGTTTGTAAAGCTCTACTCAAGCATGCTTATTGCTATCATAGTAACTTTGTAAGATCTCCTCTTTTTTGACTGCTTTTCAATACATTGGCGTTAAAGTTTTTCATACAGCCACACGTTTTTTGTTGTTTGGATTACACGATTGGCGCAATGGATGAGTCACATATCACACTCCAAACTTTGTGGAACGCCATTACACAGAGTAAGACTGATATGCTGGAGCATTTTGATGTAAAAATGGACGTCATTCATAGCAGACTGACTAGTATTCAGAATTCATTAAGTACTTTGGGAGATCAAGTTCATTTGTTAGAACAACGTGTTGGGGCTAATGAGGACAACGTGCAAGTATGTGTCGCTCGGATTCAACAACTGGAGAAAGACAACTCATACCTGCTGGACAAAGTTGACGATTTGGAGAATCGAAGTCGACGTTCTAATCTCCGCTTTGTTGGAGTTCAAGAGTCATCGGAAGGCGGTGATATTGCTGGCTTTATGTCCCGTTTGATTCCACAGCTTTTGGGACAAGACAACTTTTCCACTCCGTTGATCATTGAATGGGCTCATCGCTCTCCGACAGTTCGTCAAAGCGATAGAGCCAGTCCTAGACCTATTATGATCAAGCTCCTTAATTTCCAGGACAAAGTGAAAATTCTTCGCATTGCGAGGGAGAAAAAGAAGCTCGAGTACAACGGGACACGTGTATATATCTATCCGGACTTCAGTGCTGACCTGATGAAGAAGCGCAGGAGCTTTGATCCTGTTAAACGTAAGCTTCGCGAACTTAATATGAAATATTATCTTAGATATCCTTGCACGTTGTGTGTTTTTGTTGATGGCAAACAGCAGCGTTTTAGCTGCCACAAAGATGCTGAAGCTGTCTACTTGTCACCTCAGACTTCACCAGGATAATTTAATGACTGTCTGAAGAGAGGCTTGATTTTTTGGATAACCGAAGTTTGTTAGTAGCATAATTATTATTATTGTGTGGAGGTAGTTTTGTGATGTGAAATACTATTTTGGAGCGTTGGATTCTGTATTACCTCACACAGAGCTACTGTTTGGCATATAGCCTATATTTTTCTTTTCTATTTTTTTATTTTTTATTTTTTCATTAAGTTACATTCTTTTTTATTTTTATTTTTATTATTATTGCTGTTTGAGTTGAGTTGATGAGACGGTTTTTGATCTATATTATTTGGTTTACTCACTGGAGTGCCCTGGGACATGGTCTCTGGGGCAGCTGGGTTAGTCTTGAAGGGTGTCATGTTTTTATGTTTATATGTTTTGTATTTTATGTCCTGTTTGTTTGTTCTGTTGTGATCAGTTTATTTGATAGTTTTTTCACCCTTGTTATGAATTTTTGTATTCAGTTATTTTTGTTCTTATATTTGACCAGTGACAGTATCATTGTTAGTTATTTTTCAAGCTGGATAAGGTTAAGGGATTAAAAATCATTCACTTGAATATTAGAAGTTTGGTGTGTAAAATTGATTTACTTCGTGTGTGGGTTGATTTAAATAAGCCTGATATTATCACTCTTTCCGAAACATGGCTCAATAGCAATGTTTCGGATAATGAAATTAGCTTAACAAATTATGTTGTTTACAGATCGGATAGGTGCTCCAGGGGTGGAGGTGTGGCTATATATGTATCTACAGGTTTTGTTTCTGAATTAATTATACCTTCGATTGATCCTTTATATTTTGAATGTATTTTTGTTAAGGTGGTTTTCCATTTAAATAAATGTATAATCATCGGGAGCATATACAGACCACCCTCTTCACCAGTGGAGTCCTTTAACTGCCTGATATCCACTATTAATTCAGTTTTTGGTAAAAATGAGTTAATCTTATTAGGCGATTTCAATAAGAATTGGTTGGATACGTCATGTAATAAAGAGAAAAATATATTTAATGATTTAAATCTTACCCAATTAATTACTGAGCCTACTAGAATTACTTCTCGCACACAATCTCTTCTTGATTGGATACTTGTCTCACACCCAAATAGATTTTTAAGGTCCGGTGTGATGTCTGACTGCTTTAGTGATCATTCGATTATATTCTGTGTATGGAAAATTAAAGTACCTAAATTGCCACCAAAATTAATTAAAATCAGACAATATAAAAAACTGAATTTAGATTTATTTATTCATGATCTGATTTCTATTATTTGGAATAGATATAATTTAATTCCTAATGTACAAGACGCTTGGGATTTTTTTTATACTGAGTTTATAAATGTTGTAGACAAGCATGCACCTTGGAAAATTGTTAGGGTTAAGGGCAATCATCTTCCTTGGATTAATTCGGAACTTATTAGTCTTTTTAGGCAAAGGGACAAAGCATGGACAACATTTCGTCAGACAAGAAGTAATGCTGATTGGGAAGTCTATAGGCATTTGAGAAATTTGAGCAAAACAAAAACTCGAAATGCAAAGTCTAATTATTATAAAGAATGTCTTTCTTTTCATTATAAAAATCCTAAACAATTTTGGAATAAAATTAAAAACATTATTAATACATCAAATAAACATTCAGTTAATCAAATTAGAGTTAATAATAATATAATACTTCATGACTCCTTATCTATTGCGCAAGAATTTAATCAGCATTTTTCTTCAGTTTGGTCTACTTTAGTATCCGCCTCTTACTTGAATACTGATATTTGTAATGAGACTGCATCATGTAATAGTTCATTTTCATTTGGGAAGATTGCTCCAATTGATGTTCAGAGTGCTATTGATGAATTAAAAGTGACTAGTGGTGAAGGATTAGATGGAATTGAAAATAGGTATCTTAAATTAACTTCACATATTCTTATGTATCCACTAGCTGACTTATTTAATCTTTCTTTGTCTACATGTGAGTTGCCGGTGATCTGGAAATGTGCACGCATTACTCCGCTTTATAAGGGAGGTGATGTACTTGATATTAATAATTATAGACCAATATCTATTATATGTTCTATATCTAAAGTTTTTGAAAAATTAATTTATAAACAACTTTCAAATTATTTATCTATCAATAATATTCTATCATCATCTCAATCTGGTTTTAGGTCTAATCATTCCACAACTACTGCATTACTTAAGTTTACAAATGATGTGTTTTCAGCCTCAGATAATGGCAAGCTTACAGGTGCTATTTTTCTTGATTTGACTAAAGCTTTTGATTTGGTTGATCGTTATTTGCTTCTAGATAAACTTCATGCTATTGGTTGTTCAAAAAATACAATTTTGTGGTTTAATTCATATCTGCACAACAGGAAACAATGCGTTGTCCTAAATGGGAATAAATCTGATTTTCTGATTCAGCAAAGAGGTGTGCCTCAAGGTTCAGTTCTGGGACCACTTCTTTTCTCTATTTATGTAAATAATCTACCATTACTTCTT
Organism: Leuciscus idus; assembly: GCA_021554675.1. Lineage (NCBI taxonomy): Eukaryota > Metazoa > Chordata > Actinopteri > Cypriniformes > Leuciscidae > Leuciscus > Leuciscus idus. Next base: position 1,348,550 of record CM038643.1, read on the forward strand.
AAAAACTGTCAGGTTCAACTTTACGCAGATGATACTGTCATATATACATGTAATTCTGATCCTATACAAATTCAATTATCTCTTCAATCGGATTTTAATAGTTTACAAGACTGGCTTTTGGCTAATAAATTAGTGCTTAATAAATCCAAGTCATATACTATGATTTTTGGTTCTAGACATAAACTTAATTCTAAAACCTGTTCTTGTGTTGTATCATGTAAAGACGGTACTCCTCTGCATAGAGTTGACACTATTAAATATCTTGGTTTATGGCTCGATTCTAAACTTTCCTTTAAACCACATATTAATCATGTTTTACGAAAAGTCAATGTTGGAATGAGTATCTTGCATCGATCTCGAAATTGCTTCTCTTATAGTGTTCGTAAGAAACTAGTTGTTCAATTAATATTTCCGTTTTTTGATTACTGTGATGTGGTTTATCAGACGGCATTAAAATCTGATCTTGTCTCACTTAATTTGGCATATAATAGAATTTGCAGATTTGTTTTAGGATGTTCTTTTTCCACTCACCACTGTACAATGTATGATGCACTTCAGTGGCCATCTTTGAATGTGAGAAGGCAGACGCACTGGCTCCAATTTATATTTAAATGTATTTACTTTGATTATCCTAGTTATTTACAACAATACTTTGTACTCTTTTCTTCAAACCATCAAGTTAGGCATTCTGTTCAGACTTACTTTCTCGTTCCTCGTGTTAGAAAAACAATTGGTAAGAGAGCATTTATGTTTAAAGCTGTACTAGACTGGAATAACTTGCCTGTAGATATTAGATCCATTACTTCTTTTCGGTTGTTTAAACAATCTATATTATCTTATTTTAAAGTAGATTGCACATGCTATCATTGAAACTGTCGTTGTTGTTATGTGTACTGTTGCTCTTTTTATTTTTTGGGTGGTGTGTTTTTGTGTTTTGTCTGTTTGTTGATGTATTGTTAATTGTAATTTTGTTATGTTCTTTAAGTTGTAATTGTGTTTCATTGTAAGGACCCCCTCGAAAACGAGATGATACATCTCAAGGGGTTAATCCTAATAAATTCTAATAATAAATTCTAATAATAATACTCTCTGTTTGTGTGTGTGTTCGCCGCCGCGACACACACTTTGTGATCTAAAAGAGCCGAGCGTCTTTTTTAAGATGCCTCGTTCAACCTGTGGATCATGCCGAACTCCACTCAGCGACGGGGACCACCATATCATCTGTGTTTCCTGCCTGGGTGAGGCTCATGCAGCTCTCGCGCTCGCTGACGGCGGCTGCCCTCACTGCGAGTTAATGCCTATGGTGACTCTGCGGACTCGCCTGGCATTTTTCTCTGAGCCTGCATCTTCGCCCGCTGCACTGCCGCGCCGTAAAAAGCGCCGCACTCAGCGGGTCCCGGAACCTCCTCCATCCCGCGAAAGCTCGCCGGTGCGCCCGCCAGCTTCGCCGCCTGCTTCACCCGAGTCTCTCACTGCCGGACAGCGGCTGCGGTCTGCCGCCGCTTCCGCCACAGGAGACTGCGAGGAAGCTGTATGTGTGGAGGACGACAGTTGCTCTCTACTAGCTTCGGGCAGTGAGGATTGGTCGAGCTCTGCGGATCTCGCACCTCCTTCTCACCGCTCCTCTGGAAAGAGAGCCAGCATTGAAGCGGAGCTTATGCGTCTGCTCGAGCAGGCCGTCGAGAGCCTCGGCCTTGAGTGGTCGACGCCCCAGCCGCCTGCACACAACCGCCTGGACTGCTGTTTTCTGCAAAGGGACCGTACTTCACAGCCTTCAAGACCAGCCCCCTTTCTTCCTGAGCTTCAAGAAGAGGTCGCTAAGTCTTGGAGCGCTCCCTTTTCAGCCAGAGTGCGCGCCCCCGTGTCTACAGCATTCTCCGTAGTCGACGGTGCTAAAGACAAAGGGTACCACTCTCTTCCCCCCGTCGAGGAAGCGGTAGCCGCTCATCTTTGCCCGCCCTCCGCTGGACGGCGTGCCAAGACAGCGCTACCGTCTAAAGCCTGCCGCACTACATCAGCCCTGCACAGTCGCGCTTACACCGCCGCTGGGCAGGCTGTCTCGGCGCTTCACTCGATGGCCATACTCCAGATCTTCCAGGCCAACCTTCTCCGTAAAATGGATGAGGAAGGACCGGAAGCTGTGAGCCTGCCGGATCTAAGGAGCGCGACGGATCTCGCCCTTCGCGCTACAAAGTCCGCTGCACAGGCCATGGGGCGGAACATGGCCTCTATCACCGTGGCTGAGAGACACCTCTGGCTCACGCTCTCGGAGATGTCTGACTCGGAGCGCTCCGCGTTTCTCGACGCCCCCGTCTCCCCCGCTGGCCTCTTCGGATCTTCTGTCAAAGATTTCGCAGACAGATTCGCTGAGGTACAGAAGACATCGCAGGCCATGAAGCATTTTCTGCCAAAGCGCTCAAGCTCCGCAGCAGGTCGCTCAAAACAGCCGTCTGCTCGCAGCTCTCAGCCGCAACAACCAGCTGCCGCCGCTCCACAGCGCCGTCAGTCCCGGGATCAGAGACCGTGCTCTCGCTCTGCCGGCCGCCGCCCCCCTCCGCGTGGGCCCCGGCCAAAGATCGAGGTGAAACCCGAGGCCTCTAAGTCTTCCTAGCCACTCTAGGAAAACGACGGTGTTCAAGTCCCGCTGCGGCCGGACTTCCACCGAAAATTCCCGCTCGCTCAGTTCCAATAAATGCGACTGTTCCAGCGTACTCGGCAGTAAACAAGTCGGCAACACGGCCCGCTTGCCTGCACAAAAAACGCCGTTTTTAAGGCGACCCAGATAAATCCCATAAAGAGTGTATTTTCTGGTATTCCGGCCACAGCCGATGGTGTTATGCGTGTAGTAAAAATGCCCACTGCCCAGTGCCCATTCCTACACACAAGCACGGCCCGCCACACACGGCCCGCACAAATAAAATCGACTCACGTCGATTGTGCATCAAATGTAGTGATTGTGCCCACGTCCCAGTGCCCGCAAACACTACACACTGCATCTCTCACGATTTCTGTAAAAACGAAACCGACACACATACAGTCTGCACAAACAGACGGTGTTTTCAGCGTTATGAATGGGTCCGTTTTCCCGCGCCCTCATCTGCTCACGGACATGAAAAGCCCCACGGGGTTTGTCCCGCTCGTTTTCTCCCAGCACACCGCCGGGGAAAAACTGAGCGCGGGCAGACTGCCCGCTGTAATCAGCGCGCCCCCAGTCTCACACGCTGCAAGCGCGGCGCTCATAGTACAGCACACCGATGCTCGCCGCTCGCCACTAGGTCGCGACCAGAGCCCGGATCTCATTCTACCCCTTGCCACCCACGCGAATGCTTGGGCAGAGCTTCCCGGGGTATCAGAGTGGGTGCTGAGCACTATAAAAAGAGGCTATTCGCTACAATTCGCTCGACGCCCGCAACGCCAAGCGGCGCGAATCGAAACTACGGTGAAAAAGGAAGTAGCACATCTACTTCGAGCCGAAATAGCGAAGTTACTGAGCAAGGGGGCTATAGAACCCTTATCACAAGCTCAGAGCGAAGGGGGCATGTACAGCAGATATTTTCTGGTACCCAAAAAAGACGGGGGTCTCAGACCCATTCTAGATCTAAGACGACTAAACAAAGCGCTTCTGAAACGACAGTTCAGAATGCTCACAACCAGGAAAATCCTCTCGCAAATTCGCCAGGGGGACTGGTTCATGTCGATAGATCTGAAGGACGCCTATTTTCAGATACAAATGTCACAGACAATTTTTGAGATTCGCCTTCGAGGGCCAGGCATATCAGTACACAGTCCTGCCGTTTGGCCTGTCTCTGGCACCTCGCACATTCACGATGTGCATGGACGCAGCGCTCGTACCCCTCAAGCTTCAAGGCATACGAGTGCTGAACTATTTGGACGATTGGCTCGTTCTAGCTCGATCACAGTCAGAGCTCATAGAACACAGGACCATATTACTCGATCACCTCGAGCATTTAGGTCTCAGAGTCAATTGGGCAAAGAGTTCGCTGTCTCCCAGTCAGAAAATATCTTTTCTGGGCACAGAGCTGGACTCACTGTCTATGACAGCACAACTGTCACCGCAGCGCAGACGGAGTATTCAGCGCATGGCGAAAACTTTTCACCACGGTGCTCTAGTCCCGCTCAAAAAGTTTCAGAGGATGCTGGGTCTCATGGCTTCAGCATCTTCAGTGCTTCAGCTCGGCCTGCTTCGCATGCGCCCGCTGCAGTACTGGTTGAAAGTGTGCGTGCCGCGCCGAGCGTGGACCTCCGGTCTCTTGCGTCTCAAGGTCGATCAGAAATGCATATCAGCTCTGAAACCTTGGACAGCGACCGATTGGTACCGGTCAGGTGTAGACCTGGGGACTTCCTCGAGTGTGAAGGTGGTGTCTACGGACGCCTCAACCTCGGGATGGGGAGCGCTGCTCGAGGGCAGACCATTTTTCGGCCAGTGGTCGGATCGGGAAAAGCTCCTACACATAAACTGCTTGGAATTGATTGCAGTCGACAAAGCGCTGAGGCGTTTTTGTCCCCAGATAAAAGGACACCACGTCTTGGTCCGTTTGGACAATATGTCAGTGGTGGCTTATATAAATCATCAAGGAGGTATCAGATCCAGAACCCTTCACAGGCTGACGGAACGCCTCCTGATCTGGGCTCAGCACAATCTGCGCTCGCTGAGAGCAGCGCATGTGCCCGGCCACCTGAATGTGGGACCAGACAGACTGTCCAGGAACAACATTCCGGCAGGAGAATGGTCGTTACACCCACAGACAGTCGAACTGCTATGGGAAACATTCGGCAGAGCGAAAATAGACCTATTTGCGTCTCAAGAGAACGCTCACTGTCAGGAGTTTTTCTCCAAGAGCAGGGATGCGCTGGCCCACGTCTGGCCCCGCTGCCCGCTCTATGCTTTTCCCCCCATCGCGCTCCTACCTCAGGTGTTAGAGCGGATCAGGGAAAACGGATGCTCGGTACTACTCGTGGCCCCATTTTGGACGAACCAAGCCTGGTTTCCAGTCCTGATGCAGCTGGCGAGTACCGCCCCGTGGCCGATACCGGTGAGGAAGGATCTCCTCTCGCAGGCCAACGGTTCGATCTGGCATCCTCACCCGGAGTTATGGTCCCTACATGTGTGGGCCATCAACGGGTACCCGTTAACCTCCCAGCGGGAGTGTTAAACACGATCACGGAGGCTAGAGCTCCATCTACTAGACGGCTCTATTCCTCAAAATGGTCTGTGTTCACTAGCTGGTGCACAGCTCGTGGCACTCCACCCTCAGACTGTGGGGTGTCGGAAATTCTTTCTTTTCTACAAGAGCTTCTGGATAAAGGCAGAGCCCCATCCACGCTCAAAGTCTATGTGGCGGCCATAGCAGCGTTCGCTGAACCAACGCTTGGTCAGTCACTAGGAAGGAACGATCTGGTCATTCGCTTCCTTAGAGGAGCTAAGAGGTTGAATCCTCCCAGACCTCCCTCAGTTCCCGTTTGGGACCTTTCCACGGTTCTGGAAGCCATGAAAGGTGCCCCATTTGAGCCTATCCAGTCAATAGACCTAAAACACTTGTCCTTCAAAACAGTGTTTCTTCTGGCTCTCGCTTCAGTGAAGCGCATAGGGGACTTGCAAGCGCTCTCAGTGAGCGCGACGTGTATGGAATTTGGGCCTAATGATTCGAAAGTCATACTCAAACCAAAGCACGGGTATGTTCCTAAATCCCTCAACACACCGTTTAGGGCACAGGTGATCTCCCTGTCGGCCCTGCCGGTATCCGAAGAGGAAGGGGACGCAGGCTTCCTTTGCCCAGTCAGGGCGTTAAGAGCCTATGTATCTCGCTCATCTGTTTTTAGACAGACAGAGCAGCTCTTTGTTTTGTTTAGCGGACGTTCTAAGGGACTAGCTGCGACAAAACAGAGTTTATCCAGATGGATAGTTGATGCTATTGCACTAGCTTATACATCTAAGGGCCTTCAGTGCCCGTTAGGTGTCAAAGCGCACTCCACGAGAGGCATGGCCTCGTCGTGGGCTTGGTCTAGTGGGATTGCTTTGCAAGATATCTGTATGGCGGCAGGCTGGGCCTCCCCGTCTACATTTATAAGGTTTTATAACCTAGAGCAGGGGTACTCAAGTTCAGATGCCAAGGGGGCCACATTTAAACCATATTAAATGTGAAGGGCCACAATTTACAACTTGCATCGTAAAACTTTATTTATGACAATATTTACAGTTTTTACTTGTATAGAAATTGAGTTTATTACCTATCTTGCTAGGTAAGTTTTGCTAGTCTTTGTTCTATTTAAAATAATACTGAACATAAAATAAAAATTTTAATCTGGATAATAATTTTCTTGCGATATTAATGCAAAAAAAGAGATTTCATACTCAGAGTATTAAAAAACCTTGCTTGGTAAGTCTTGCTAGTCTTTGTCCTATTTAAAGTAGGCTAATACTGAACATGAAAATAAAAAATATGGAACAAAAAGTGGATTAACAATTTCTAGCAATATTAATTATTAATATTAAGCAAAAAAACATTTTTTTACCTAGACCCACACATCAATTTATCCTGTTAAAATGCTTTTTTTTTTTCTCAGTCTGAACATGTCCAACAATGATTATTAAATCAAACAACAATATTGTTGATGATAAATTCAAAGTTATTTTTCAGTTATTTTTTACTTTTCAAAACGCTATAAATCCATAAAAAAAATTGTGTCGTGAACTCATTGACGTTTTGACAGCTCGTAATTTTAAATGGGAGTGCTTTTTGCTACTGTTTATAACCCATTGACAATTTGAAAATAAGTTTTGTTTTTCATGCTGTTGAGATCATCGGCCAATTACACACTGCAGTAGAGATGCGCGGATCAGCTCTAACGTAACCCGAATCAGCTGTGAAAGTCCGCAGCTCTGAATGCACGAGCTATGCATAGCGCGCCGCACACACAAGTTGCCTGACAGTTTTACCGCTTGTTTTGCTATTGTTGCGCTTAGCAAGTTAATTATACATTTCGGAGATATCAAGTAGCTATATAAAGTCTCACTAAACATTCCACACACATCACAATGATCACACGATTTTTATTAATCGACCAACGGATTATCGACCGTCTGCAATATACATAGATATAAATCACACTGTCTAATATTCGCGCAACTTTTGAGCTTAAATTATAAAAAAAAGTGCGTTCATCTTTTGCATGACGCGGGCCATAAAATTAATGCCGCTGGGCCGGATGCGGCCCGCGGGCCGCCTGTTGAGTATCTGTGACCTAGAGGTTCCCGCTTTGCAAGCTAAATTGCTCTCGGTCTAAATTTTTCAGTGTTATCTGCCCGACGCTGTCGGCTCAGGATACTGAGACTGCTGGAGCATCGATCTCTGATCGTCCGTATTCTTTCGTGGGCAGTGTGTAAGTCCCCCGTTATTTATCAGTCCAGGCCGACTTCGCCCTGGCTGTGTGGAACACTTGATATAATATGTTCCTACTAGAGCTTTATATTACAGGAATGATGCTATTCTAGCCCCTCTTCCCGGATTCTCTGTGAATCTACTGTGATTATGCACTGTATGAGCCCCGGGCACCTGCCCGTGGGACTTTAGTGTTGTATCTCAAGCTTGCACGGCGTTTTACACTGTGTTCCCCTAGCGTAAAGCTATTTACGCAGTACGAGAGAACCTCTCGTAAGAGAACGTACTCGGTTACTAACGTAACCTCGGTTCTCTCTAGAGAGGGAACGAGTACTGCGTACCTTGCCGTGCATGCATCACGCTCCGGTTCGCTTCGGCGATGAAAAACCGGTGAACCAGCCTCCGGGGCTCGTATTTATAGCCCAAGCCCCACCCGTTTCGGCGGGACATGACGTAGTGGGCGCGAAGCGCCCTCATTGGTTCTGACGTCATGAGAGGCCTCTCTCGATAGGCTGGTGCAGTTGCCGCAGAGCAGCCAATGGGCGCGCGAGCCGTCTCGCCCATGTCTGCATGCTGCTGCAACGCGTTTTACAGTATTTCAAAATTAAGGATAATTTTTTGGCTTCAGTATCTCGTGGAAAAGAGTTTTTCCCCTAGCGTAAAGCTATTTACGCAGTACGAGAGAACCTCTCTAGAGAGAACCGAGGTTACGTTAGTAACCGAGTACGTTTCAACTTTCCATATGTTTGTTGTCCTGTAATGTTATGCTGGAGTTTTAAAAGACTTGTGCATGTGTGACATTATATATGACATTATACTGTATGTGTTTAGTCCTCTTATAGGTCTAAAACACTAATGAACAATGAAGCGTGTAATAGTGGTGTTCAGTAAAGTGTTCTAGTACCAGATCATCAAATTAAACACCTTTCTCTTTTGTGTTTACAGTAGCTTACATTGAGCTCACACACATTAACCTGTCCTGATTCATGCAGCAGAATTAGTTTCAGAGAATGAAGCGGGACTAAAGATGCATCTGGTGTTCATTAAAGTCTTCAGCCTCACAGATGAACTAATTAACACTTTTCTCTTTTGTGCTATTAGAGATTTATTGATTCTTAAAATGTTCTTAATATTAATAATTTATAAAATGTAGAATTTCATGATATATTATCAATGGATATAGTGATATAGGCCTACCACACTGTAAGAAAATTATAATAATAGAAAAACGGAAGAATTATTGGTAATATTTTGCCAGGGCTGTAATTCTAAAACACAATAGAAGAATGTCAGTGAAATAAGCCAAACTAATTTATTCACTCTCTTTGTTGAACACAGATTTGAGGAACATAAGTTATCAGACACGCTGCTCTTTAACAGCACTCGACATTAATATCTCTAGACTTTACATTTACAGATATTAAACATCTAATCCAGTTCGACTGCGATGAAGGAAGCAAACGCAGCGCGAGCGTCACTACGGGAAGCAGAACGTGTCAAACTTCACCTCTGTTTCTGCTGTCACGTGTTAAAGACACGCTTTAGAGAGAGTGACTGAAAGCGAAAGCAAGACAGTCTGAGGAGAGAAAAATCACGGAAAGAAAACAGTTCAGGTACGTAATAATAATAAGTGTTTGGAGATGTGGCTTTACAGACGGCAATGCGATTTGTTAATCTTCTGATTTAGGTAAACTTATTCCCCAATAAATCATAAAACTATCTTTAAAAAAGAGATCGACTTCAAACACGAGATAAACGTTCTAGTTCTACATCTGCTGATGCGGAAGATCTGAAGAGGAGGACGGGTAAGCGAACAGACATTATGAAAGATTTCATTTTAGAGAGAATTACACACTAGCTCAAAGATTCATCTCTGAGTCTGAAATAATGTACAACTGGACTAAAAGTGTGAAAATAAATCATAAAAGTGCTTCATTTAGTTTAAAAATCTTATAAATGTATGAGGTGGAGAGTCTTTTACCCCACAGACACACACAAAAAAACAAACAACCTGGGGCAAAATACACACAGTAGCCTATTGATACAAATATGTTTTTAAAAATGTCTAAGTTAATACTTGTTCAAAACAATGACTTTAACAAAGTGTGTGTTTTTTAATAAATAAAATAATAAATTTTTGTTCCTTATTTGTAAAAAGAACATGTTTTTTATTAATTGATCAACCACAACAGAAAGATGTCAATAAATATATCATCCTACGTATTATCTGAATTATACTGCATTAATGTATATTAATGTATAAATAAAATAATTAATTTTTGCTCATTATTTCTAAAAAATAATTTTCCATTTGTGGTTGTGAATTTTTATTGAAATGGCCACACACCACTGTTAAATCGGAATTACAGGAAGTGAAATTTATTGAATTCAGATAAATAAAATGATATGAAATAATATGTTCTTCCACCCGGGGTTATATATTTATTAAAAAGCCTATTAAATAGCCTGTTAAATTGATGGTAAATAAATAAAAAAGCCAGAAAAAAAATACAGTTGCACCATTTTAGGTTTTACACATTTTACTTAAACCTTACAGTAAAAAAAAAAATTTCATCAACAGATATAAAGTTAATTTATCAACCTACTGAAGTACTAATATCTGTTTTGTAGCTTTGTAATACACTGACAACCACCAATCACAGTGGTGATGAGAGTCACATGATGAAAGCCCATCACAAACTGCTTTTCCACAAGCTGAGAAGGCTAATATTATAGAGAAGGTGTACAGTGTCATTCACACAAACACTCATTCTAACACACATGACATTATAAAATGCATTAAAACTTAATAAAAACATAAAAACCCTTATGCACATAAAACTAAGAAGAAGCTGATATTTCAATGAAAATACATCAAATGTGAAGTGTCACGCAGGGAATTCTAGCAATGTCAAGTTACAATTTTTCACTTTTTAAATGTAAGGTTAGATTTATTACAGTTATTCACTATAGTACGGAAACTTTCTGTTAACTAATCATTTTTATTTTTTTTACTGTAGCATTTTTACAGTCTTTTACCATTAAAATCACGATAATTTTTTACAGTGTATAGAAGCAGCCAACCAAACAATTCTGTCTGTAAGGCCTATAAAACCTTCAAACTTTAAGATTTATTTTAATACTTCTGTTTACTTTCATTTTATTAATCCTTTCTTCAAACTTTGTCTTGACATGTTTCTATTTTGTACATACAATTACTTTAGTTTTATGAAATTCTTTTAATTTCAGTTTATTTTGATTCTCCATCCTTAAATTCAAGCTAGAACTGGAATTCTGCATCCTGTTTGCCACTAGAGATGGACAGTTTTCAAAAATATTGCATTCAAATATCCGAGCTCACAGAAAAAGAATATTCGAATATTCATTTATTTAAATTAAGTTTATTGGGGAAAAATGTTACTTTAAAGGTACAATATGTAATGCGTAATGTTTAGCGACACACTGTCGTTGTTTCGTTCAAACATTATGGATCATGGCAAGCAGACTTTTGGACAAAAGGAGAACTAAAACGAGGATCAATATCAGCGTGGCGTTTTCGAGATGCCGAGAGCTAGCGTCCGCGGCTAACTTCCACTTGACAGAGATGCCGCTCCTGCATGTACTTTATTAGATGGGTGAGCAAATGTACATAAAACTAATCAATGTTATATACAGTAGCTCAACATGATGAAATGTTAGAATATGATCAGTGTGTTATTCTAATGTTGATCTAGCTCACTGCTAGTCTCATACAGACAGACTAACACATAGAATAACATTATAACTTTCAACACACTCAAATGCAGTTTAGTGTGATAGTGTAGAGCAAGTGAAACAGCGCTGCGTTACCTCACACGTTTAATTCGTCTAATAAACTGCCCTGTGTGAGTATCATTCAGTACTTCCGTTCGGTAGAATGAAATGTCCTCATTCCTTTATATATGCGGGACTCGCGTGTGGCGTTGATATCTGTCTCTCATTAGCAATCGCGCCCTGCTTCACACCACAGTCATGTTAAAAACATCAATGTATTCACTCAGCCATAAACATTATTAGATCCATCGGCATGACAACAAGTTCCATAATTCCGCTTATGCGTCATCAACCTACAACCTAGGTTAGCGACCCCTAGTGGCGAAAAAAATCTAATAAACCCATGAACATCTCTGAACAAGCTTGTCAGACTTTATGAACAAACTTATACATTTCATCCTTTTTTTAAGTTAAAAACATTAAACTCACCACCCAATGCATTTAGTTATAACTGTGAGTTTTAGTTTGCATTCTCAGGATTTATCAGGGGCTCAGTGCAATTATGAGCTGCAAAGCAAGCTTTTGCGAAATTCGAATAGTGTTTTTATTTTTTGAATAATTATTGCAGATCGAATATTTTTGCACATCCCTTTTTGCCACTTCAATTCAAATTCAGCAACTGAAATGTAGAAATAATTTTTAATTATATTCCTAATGTTGCAGCAGCATTGTTTATACTGGTGGTCAGAGACTTAAATAAGTGTTCATGATCAATAACTGGTGTGTGTTTGTGTGTTTAGAATGGCTACAGTGGGAGTGAACGGGATTGAAACAGCGGCTCTAGGGAGACCCTTCCAGCTGGGGATGCTGTATGACTGCAGGAAAGATGCTCTGATACCAGGTACAAAAAACATCTTGGGTTACAGATGTAAAATAGGTTCCCTGAGAAGGGGAACGAGACACTATGTCTAACAAGATGCTATGGGGAACGCTTCTGTGTGACTGATGTCTGAAGCGACAATTGTATTGGCCAGCAACAGCCTATGACGTCTCTACCAGTGTGACCGTGAGTCTAAAAGGGCTCCTGAGGAACACGTCATTCCCTTCTTCATCTGAAGGAGACGGAACAGGCAGTCCAAAAGAAGGGGCGTCTTGTTCCCCTTCTTAGGGAACATAGGTTACATTTATAACCCGAGACATTCCCTTTGAATGGGAACCCGCACTACATCTATGGGAAAGAAATACCTACTCCGCCATGCTGAGGGGAGTACATGCCCTATTGGCCGTGACTAAGCACTAAAAAAGCTGACTTTCCTGACCTCACTGTCAGAGTCAGATTCCCCAAAGGTACACACCAGCAAGTTGTCAGTGACACTATTCCCTACGGCCACTGACCAACCTACATACGCTAAACGGGGAAAGTCCTTGCTGGGCCAAGTGTTAGGACTCGGCCCAAGGTCAGAGCTCACAGGCTTGGAATCATTTACATACTGAAAGATTCCTTTAAGGGAATATGGCCAGGGAGACCTGGTCTGTCACTTCAGGGGGATTTTACATCAACCCCTAGATTCACCAGACTCACCATCAGCCTGGTCAGCCTAAGCAGAATCTCTAGATTCAGAGGCCTCCAATGAGAAGGTATTGCAACAGGCAGTAACCACTTCACAACGGATTCCAGAGACAGAAGTACTATGTTAGGGGTTAACAGTTTAGGACCCAAGGACCAGATGTTTGAAAGAAGACCCGGAGTCAGTATTATAAAAAATTGAAGAAAAGTTTTACTGAAGATAGTTTGCAGTTTCATCAGCAGTTCAGCTTCAAGAATCACACAGGAGTTCGTAGGCCGCCCCGCTTACAGTTACAAAGATCACAGCAGTTATACCATTTCAAAGATCTAAGCTACGTCATTGCTTACAGGTTGAATGATTCTCATTGGCTAAGAAATAGATAAACATAGTAATTTTCCACACATAAACAGATAGACTGAAGCATATCTCCATAGATTATGCAGCTGACACTCGGACCCTGAAGTTAGGCACGTCGTGACCTTCCAGTTTTCAGATTTGGGTTGCTGGGTGCCAGCATGTCCCGAACAACAACTCAGTCAATCTCCAATAATGCCAGTGTTTCCTTAACCTGTAACCAAGACCACTAACTGTACGTACACACCACCGCCGACTTGAGCTTCCAAAGTTACCGGAAGTCAATGGAAGCTGGCTTCTCTCAGCTGCAAGGAGTGTCAAATCCATCAGCGTGTAACACACACACCGACACACAGCTTTTCCAAGGTTGCATTTGGCAAGGCTATAAACAGGAGTCTCGTCTCAAAACATCAAGATAACAAGATCTTTTTCCCAAGGACATAGGACACTTAAGTCTAAATGGAAAATATAGGCTTTAACTGAGAAATGGTCCCTTAAACTATAGACTTCAATGACCCCTATTTGTTTTAACATGTTGAAGACCTTTCTCAAACACAAAACCAGTCCCTATTTCATTTCTGGAAGCCAGGATAAATAGGCAAGCACTGTTACTGCATTCAGATATCAAATACTGACATTAAAAAGAATACATGAAAAGAACATTTCAGTAATCACACTGATAACTTCTATAACAAAGTAAAATAAAAAAATAAAAAAATCCTTTTTCCTTTAAGTCGCTTTGGACAAAAGCGTCTGCTAAATGACTAAATGTAAATGTCTCCTGAGAAGTCATTCAACTCATTTGATATTTAGAAGGAAAAATATTGATTAATACATTGATTACAATCACTCATTACATATACATTGAAGCAGCAGTGGATTCCAATCCACCCCCTTCAACTAGAAAGCAGAGACTTAGCATATCGACCCTCCATGCGAGGGGAGTGACTCTGAAACTCTGCTCTGACTTGTAGTGGAGAACTCTACATGATCAGCCTCTAGAACAAGGGAAGAAGACCTACCATTAACTATCCCCAGGGGCAACTCAGCATATCAACCCTCTCAAACGAGGGGAGCACTACACAGGCTCGGTCCAAAAAACAGTTCATCCAGGAGGCTGAAAGCCCATCACTAGACAATACTGCTATATGGGCTCTAGAGAGCAAGGCACTCTGCATACTGACCCTCTAACAAGGTGAGTACCAAACTTAGCCTACAGGAGTATCTTAAGGAGGCTCACGGACAGCCTGACAACTCGAGACTGCAGATTGTTCGGAGCCCTAAGGTTCTCAAAGTACTCTACGTAATGACTACTAGCTAATACTCTAGAATTAACAGGGAGTTAACTTTCCCTACCAAGAACAGAGCTCTCAGAGAATCATGCCTCAATTCACATCTATTGCAATCTCAAAATTCTGGCCAGTTGATAAATACCTAGAATATCAAAATCGACTGCTGGCGGTAGATCCTTCTCCTATTTAGCACCAAAACTCTGGAACAGTCTTCCTAACATTGTCTGGGAAGCAGACACACTCTGTCAGTTCAAATCTAGACTAAAAACACATCTCTTTGACCTAGTATACATGTAACACATTATAGACTTCTATAATTCCACATTAGGCTGCATAGATCAGGTCAGCCGGAACCGGGAACACTTCCCATAAATCCTGATGTACTTGTTACATCATAAGATGGATGGCGTCTATGCTAATATTAGTCTCTCTGTTTATCCCGAGGTTTATCGCAGTCTGCCGGATCCAGGCTGTATCCAGATCTGATGAAGGGCCTCCTTCCCTTTACCTCTGTACAGATAAATCCTTGTCGCCACCACGTGGCTTTGCCGACGTGATAAATAATTCTGTATTATACATTTTTAAGGCCAGACAAGTAGTTTGTTGAGGGTTCATTTGTAAAGAAGGACTACACGCCTGCGCACATATTTATTCAAACTCGTATACCTGTGGACTGAACATGTGATCCGCACGCCCCTGTAATTTTAAAACGTGCGGTGTTTGCGCAGAGGTTTGCGCAGAGATAACCGATTATCGTTTGCACCTTGGAACCTATTTCCGGGAGTGTGTTCACGAGCCACCAGGCACTGTTTTGTGCGGATGAGCGGCCGGAGCGCGTTAAGGGTTTCTGTTAGAATGGTGTTGTGTTAGCAGCCCTTAAGTTAATAACTAATGATCTTTGCAACGGAAGTGAATCAATCAAAACTAACTTTAGCTGGACAATAACTTTATCCTTGAGCTGCTGTAAAGCCAAAATGATCTCTGTTGCTGTAATTTCCTATTATCACTGTAAAGCTGCTTTGAAATAATTCATATTGTTAAAAGCGCTATATAAATGAAGGTGCCTTGACTTGACTTGACTGGACAAAGCTATCCAGGCAGAGGTCAGGGATTGCAGTTTTCGGCAGGAAGACACTCTAAACGAGAGGAGGTAATATTACCTCATGCTAAGGCTGCTTAACGAGGATGCTCACAGAGAGCCATGCCACTCCATATTGCCAACATTGAGAGAGCAGAGGCCTTTAGCAAAGAGAGCTAGACCATTCAAATTCACAATACCAGTGATTAGCTCAAGGGAGTGGAGGCTTCAACCAAACAACTCTCAATAGATGAGCGAAAGCCTAACAACACTCTAACAACAGGTTTGTTTTAAGAAAGAGCTCTAGATAGTGAAGACCTTAACTAGATAATTCTCTAGAATGAGAGGAGGCATGACTACACTACTCTTAAGGAAGTCGTCCTATGAGGGGGTTACTGAAAGGGGTTACTAAATAGCCAAAAAAAGAATGAGAATGAGAGTAGATGTTATTGGCCTTCAAGGGAAGGAGGGTAGGATTTTTTTACCCTCATCAATTCTAGAGCGTTGTTAGTGTCTAGATTAAATCACTTCCCTGAGATCATGTTTCTTCTTCCTCGCCTCACGCCTCCTCTGCGACCTGCTTCTCGGAGGAAGAGGACGCGAGCGACACTAGCCCTCTGGTCCTGTCTTTGGTTGTGAGCCCAAGTTGTGCCAGTTCCCCCCGCAGTTTGGGCGTGGACCTGGGCCTGCGGTGTATGAATGTTTTAAAGGCTGCACACCGCGCCTTCGCCTCCTTACACTTATCGACCACCGCCTCAATGGATGTGTTGAATAGTTCAGAAGGCGAAACCAGTGCATCGGTGAGAAAGCCCTTCTCTGTGTCCCGATGCTAGCCAGGTTCACCCACTGATGTCTTTCTGTGGCCACCATTGCTGCCATCAATCTGCTGCTCACGGCAGCAGTCTGTTTACTGGCCCAGAGAGCGAGATCTGTGGTGCGGCGCAGCTCAGCCATTGCATCAAGGATAGACCCTGACCCTGGTCCAGGTCCCTCAGCAGATCGGCTTGCTATGCTTGCAGCACATATGCCATTTAAGCGATGTTGTTCCAAAGGGCTTAGCTGGCAGCCTTCAGTAATGATGTTTCCCCCTTTGAGAGGTAGCTCACAAGCGTCTCTTCAATAGGAGGCATCGACATGTATCAGCCCTCACGCATCCCCTCGACATTTGCATAGTTAGAATACTGAAATCGATGGATACGAGCTAAATACGGTTTCTTCCATGCTCTCTCATTCCCCATAGGGTCTTGTCAGACGCAGTGCGAGTTCCCATTTAGAAAGGGAACACAAATACTACAGTTTACTTACAATTATCCATCCTATCACACACAGCAGTGAATAAATGCATCATATTGTGAACAAAATGAATGATTATCAGTTAATTAGACTTCCTCATAGGTTTTTCTGCACATCAATTACTGCATTGCTGTAAGTGGCATAGACAAATTATGTTGACACATATTTCAAAGGAGATTGAGCATGCATTCTCCAGTGTATTGGTTGGGAAAGTGATCCTAATAAGCATGTACCATATAAGCACACCTCAGAAAGCTTCTTTTTTACAACAGATGCAGTGCCAGCCCTATAGTGGGATCATTTAATCAATATTGTGTTTATAGACAAATATTGACTCGACTGTATTACACTTTATATTTTTTCAGGAATCACACTGTGGGATCAAGAAAAGCTACAGCAGAGTCTACGCATCCGTCCCCAAATTAACACAAATTTCAAAGTCACAGCTTCAGACTCCATTAAGGACAAATCAAGCTTACTGAAGATTGACGGCTCTCTGAAACTGAGTGTTTTAGGTGGACTCGTCAATGTCACTGGAGCAGCCAAATATCTCAACGACACCAAGAAGTCTTTCAAACAGCAAAGACTGTCACTACATTATCATTCAACCAGCAGGTTTGAAGAACTGACCATGAACCACTTGGCACCTGAAAATATAGTTCATCACGAGGTGTTTGATAATGACGCAGCGACACACGTGGTGACAGCAGTGCTGTATGGAGCAGACGCCTGCTTTTTGTTTGATAGAGAAGTTTCATCAGATGAGGAAATAAAGACAGTAGAAGGAGAAGCAAAAGTGGCCTTTGAGAAGCTCAAAATAATTTCGTTAGATGTAAACGTTAATCTGAAGATGGATGACAAGCAGAAGAAAGCAGTCCAAAAATTCACATGCACGTTTTATGGTGACTTCCAGTTACCGTCTAACCCGACCTCTTTTGAAGATGCGTTGAAGGTTTTCACTGATCTTCCAAACCTGCTGGGAGAAAAGAAAGAGCTGGCGGTTCCTCTGAGAGTTTGGCTTTTTCCTCTGGACAAACTTCTCTCAAAAGCTTCCAAACTTCAGAAGGACATCAGTATGGATCTAATCATGGCGATTGAATCAGTGATTGAGAGTTTGAATACAACTGAGATGAAATGCAGTGATCTTCTGGAAGATTTTCCTGCCTCGACTTTTGCTGCATTTCATGATAAAATCCTGCAAATGAAGCAAAACTGCGACATGTACAAACTGAGACTCATGGAGAAACTCGGCTCTCTGCTGCCAAACATCCGTGGAGACGTGATGAAGGAAACTGACCTGAATGATCTTCTACAAAAACATAATGAATCTCCATTTAGCGAAAGTGACCTTGCAGAGTGGCTGAAACAGAGAGAAAGAGAGTCTGATGTCATTAAACTAATGCTCAGACAGCTGAAGGATGCTGGTGCACAGATAGAAGACAACATAGATCTGATTTCGATGGATCTGGAAGTTGGAAATGTGGTCTGCTACACATTCACATCACTGAACTGCTCAGACGTGCTGCTTCTTCAACAAAAGGCCTTTCTGAATCCTTTAACAAAAGGAACAACTAATGAGAACAGCCCTGATCCAGAGCAGAAGTCTTGGCTCACTCCTGAGATCCAAAAGACACTGAAGAGCAACTTGAAGATATTTAAGAACTTGATTGATTCAAAAGACCGTAAATCAGCCAAGTTCATTGTGTCCTCAAAGGAAATGAAGAATAATCCAGGTTCCTGCATTCTGCTGTATGAAAGTGAATGTGATGAAGCTGTTTACTTCATTCCTCCATCCAAACCGGCCTGTCCAATCAGTGAAGAGATCAAAGATAATAGTGTGGTTCTGAAGGTTCCTCCATCATGTCCTGAAACAGTGGAGCTCAGAATACTGTACAAATGTAAGCAGGATAAAGTCTGGAGATCTAAACCTGTGCTGAAGGATCAACTCACAGTTACTCTGATTGATCTGAGAGAAGAAGCTGAGTATGAGATCAGATGTGCAGCGCTGGGGAAACTCGACTACACCATATACAGTGACGTCACTGAAGTTGCCACAGAGGTATGATGATCAATTATCAGCTGAAGAAAAAATACATGAGAAGCTTTATGAGAATAAATTAAACAGTAATTTGTTATCTTGGTTAATTAGTATCAAATGTTTTTTCCAGGGACGGGGCAGTTTGATTATTGGTGAGTGATTTATTTTTCCTATATATTTATTTTTCATATACATGAATATCAGTCACGTGACCTCTTACGTCATCCGCTCTTTTTCCAGTTGACTGCCGCCATCTTGAGTACCTACAGAGTACTGTCTATGGTACTGGCAAGCATTAGCTAGCTAGCTTGCTACGACTTACAGCTTCGTACGCTACGAAAGACAACATTTCGCACCTCTACTGCCATGAAAAGAAATGCTACTTTCAAAAAAGATCATCGTTAGGGTGTGATCCCTACGCGATACCTGATGCGTACTTCCAGCCTCTGTCCGCTGCTACCGAGCTACCAATCCTGGCATTTATTTAAATATAATTAGTCGTTTAATGAGGCCTATTATATGTTGATCCGACTATTTTAAGTGTTTTTAAATGGTCCAGGGGCAGAACTTTTTCCAAGCGTGTCAGAGGTGCTGGGTTCTAATCCGCACTCATATCGTTTTTTTTTTTTTTTCATCAAAACCGATTATGTTTATCAGTGGTTGTATATCAGGCAGGGACACGTTTGTGTGCATTTTATTTCACCGGAACAGAGAGTCTCTCCACAACGAATTGGAGCGTGTGTCCGAGTGAAGACTGTGCACGAGCCTCAAACAAATCTGATCGCAACGGCAACGAGCACTTTGATCGCTTGATTTCAAAGACAACACATTTCAGCGCTAGATCGTCTCTTATTTAACAAACGAATGAAATGAATGCTGTGCTAGTTAACTGGAGATGCTTTGTTTATTTGTATTGGTACATTCGTGCCGCAAGATGTTTCAAAAGTGGTGGGGACAATACAGTCTATGGGACAATATCGACCTTAGCAAAAAGTGGTGGGGACATGTACCACCCGCAAATTACGCTTATGGATGTGATGATTAAATGATAAACTGACCTTTGACGATAAACTCATGCTGTTAGACAGTATATGAACCAATTCACACTGATTACTTAATACTGTTTGGAAAAATTGTTAT
Organism: Leuciscus idus; assembly: GCA_021554675.1. Classification (NCBI taxonomy): domain Eukaryota; kingdom Metazoa; phylum Chordata; class Actinopteri; order Cypriniformes; family Leuciscidae; genus Leuciscus; species Leuciscus idus. The sequence continues at coordinate 1,368,466 of CM038643.1, forward strand.
TATCTATATATATTAATGTTATTATCTTTAGGTTGGCGATTAGCGACAGCGAGCAGCTAGCGTTAGCTCGTTAACAAAATATTTACATCCACTCACCACAGACAAAATGAGCTCTGCACAGACGAGTGTTTGCAGTTGGTGTCCAGTCTGCCCTCTTGATGGCTGCAAGCCACTGATGGCGTCTTTTTTCGTCCTGACGTAGCCTGTAAAAGGATATTTTGGGGTCTCCTTTTTTGTTGTTGCACCCCACCGCACAACATATTAAAGGCATAGCTAGCTAGTTCCTTTGCGACTGATGTGAATCAGGTACTCAAGATGGCGGCAGACAAGTTTTAGAAGTGAGTGACGTCAGTGAGGAGATGTTGGTGACATCATCTAATATTCATCTATATTTGAAACACTGTTGAATTGTTGCAGATGCTGATTGGCTTTGCAATACATTAGTTGATAGATTGGACAGAGCTTTGCACAGTCAGGTCTATGGCATGGGAACAAGTAACCATCAGAGAAGATCATTACCAGATTACAGTTCATTTCATGACTGTTTAAGCTGATGAATATTAATTGGCTTATGTAGAATCAAAATGCCTTTATTCAGACTTTGTGCTTTTCATTTTGTCTTACAGCAGCTGGAGACACTGGAGAAGATCAGAGGTAATGAATTTATTCTGTCAAATATGTACATTATTCTGTTGGATTCTGTGGTTTGCGTCATTTCTTTTGAACTGATGTAAGCAGCGGTGATGTAAAGCTTCAGTGTGTGTGTGTGTGATCACTGCAGCGCTGCTCATGAATCTATAGATTTTCAGCTAGAAAGATTGAGAATGTTTTTAATGTCATGATGAATCTTGATGAATCTTTAAACAGCATTTATAAAGTGACGTGTGTCAACTCTTTCTGGGCTGGATGTGAGAATCATCAAAGTCTCTCCAGCTTATTCACACACTCTTCTGATATGATGGTGATATTTATCAACTGCTCATTTAAAAGAGTGTTTTATTTTCCTCCACAGACGTGAAGATCAGCGACTGATGACGGCCAGTAAAGTGACCCAGCCAGTTGCTGCTGGAAAGGTTGTGTGTGTTTAATTAGGGGTTTCATTGTGAACACACTTTGTTTGAGCTTCGTGTGCTTGTATACAGATAATTTTACATTAGATATTTTACAGATAATTGGTGTTTGACATGCCATTATCTTTTACTGTTACAGTAGTTTAAAGCAATAATCCCTGTGAAGCCGTGTTTTACAGTGAATTTAGAACAGCTGAGGGCCGTTGTTAGAAGCGGAGTGGAGTGCCTAAAAGCTGTTCTAAATCCACTGTAAACCACTTCAAGAGGCTTATTGCTTTTATGAAACGGTTACTCCATAAAAATATTAATTTGAATATTTATTTTATTCATAAAATTAACACCAGCAACAAAAAAATATACCGTTATAACACATTATTCCTCCGCCAAGCATTATAGTTCCAGAGGTTGCTAAGCAACACATGCAGCAACAAAGAGTCACGAATGGCAGATGCGCAGTAACACTAGTGTAATGCGGTCACAGGTTTATGTTTGTGGGCTTCGAACACAGCTCAACCAATCAGAATCAAGGACCGGAACTATCCGTTTTATACATTTAATTTAATGATATTCTGTTCTACTGCTATTATTCAGCAGTGTTGGGTCTGTGGACTCTGAATATAATGCAGTTGTAGATTGTAAAGATGTTCGATCAAGTGTCATTGTTGACTCTGTCATTTAGTCAGATATTGTAGCGCTGTATGTGTAAAAGTCTTTGAGTTTGATCAAGTTCCTCTAAAACATATTACAGAGCCAGAAGACACAGAAACCCAGAGCCGATTTTTTCCAGAGTCTCTCAAACACAAAGAAGACTGACTCAACAGGCAAGAACAGAAGTAAGACATGAACCCTTCATCTGATCTGAACATCTCCATCAGTAAAGAGTGTGTGTATCATGATTAGAGTAGAGCTGTACTGAAAGAAAACACTTTCTCCGTCCCTGAAACCCTGTGGAGAAGAACAGCATTGATGCCTCACGTTACTGTCTGTGTTTCTTCCAATGATCCAGTTTGTTTTCTGTGAGAAACAGTTTCATCTTCAGTGAGTTTGTTCTCTGCAGTTCACACAACCGTTCATATTGGGATTGTTTTCTGAAGATGGACATTATTAACACACAGTCATAGATTACTTCTTTTATGACATTTCATTTCTGTCAAAGCTGATGAATATTGATTGACTATGTCCAGACCTACTCTCTTTTTAACCTAACCAACATTTGCTTTGAACCGTAGAGTCAGTTTCTGATCTCGATGGACACTTGATGGTCCTGTATGTTGTAAGATCTGCCGGATGGGTTTCTGGAGTTTCTCTGGTCAGCTGGATTGATGTCAGTCCAGTGTTAATGTGTTTCTCTTATCAGGATACTGTGGGCTGGAATATCAAGGGTCCTCCTGCTACTTGAATGCAGTTCTTCAGGCGCTCTTCATGACGAAGGGATTCAGGCAACATGTCCAGAGGTAAAGAAACATCTTTCACTTCCAGCAGTGGAAACAAAATGACAAACAGCCGATCGATAAACACTCAATGTCTTCTGTAGATTGGGCGGACGAGTCGGTTCATCTCATGATAGCTTGGCTGAAGAGTTGAAGAAGTTGTTCAGTGAATTAGAAACACAACAGAAAACTGCAGTTTCAGCAGCTGGAGTCACGAAGAGCCTCTGCATTACAGACGGTTGGTCTCTTTATTGCTGTTTCCAGCATTCAGTCAATGTTTCTGATGATAAAAGTCACTCAATATAAGTGTTTGATTGTTATTTGCTTTCTCTCCATTGTAGTGGAAAATTTTGATACTAATTGTGATTTTCATTGATTTTCAGTCTAAGACATTGCAAAGAAATGTCATCTGTTAGTACTATCTATAGTAGGTGTGGGAACAGGGAACTTGACCGTGATTAAAGGGATAGTTTACTTTAAAATGAAAATTCTGTCATCATATACTCACCCTCATGTTGTTTCAATCCTGTATGAATTTCTTTCTTCTGCTGAACAGAAAGGAAGATATTTAGAAGAATGTCAGTAACCAGGCAGTTTCTGGGTCCCATTGACTTCCATAGTAGGGAAAAAAATATGCTCTCAATGTATATATTTTTAAGATGGAAAAATGCAGTTTTACAGATACTAGACATGTGACTTTCAAATGAAAGATTGGTATCAAAGAGCACACCCAGGTTCCTAACCGACGAAGAAGACTTAACAGAGCAGCCATCAAGTGTTAGACAGTATTCTAGGTTATTACGTGAGGAAGTTTTTTGTCCAATAATTAGAATCTCTGTTTTTTCAGAATTTAGAAGTAGGAAATTACGAGTCATCCAATTTTTTATATCAGCTATGCATTCTGTTAATTTAGTGAATTGGTAAGTTTCGTTAGGTTTTGAAGAAATATAGAGCTGAGTATCGTCGGCATAACAGTAGAAGCTAATTCCATGCTTCCTAATGATATCTCCTAATGGTAGCATGTACAGAGTGAACAGCAGCGGTCCTAGTACTGAGCCTTGTGGTACGCCATACTGAACTTGTGATCGATGAGACATCTCTTCACAGGGCTCGCAAAATTTCAAAATCGCTGGTAGCCCTTCGGGCAGGCACTCTTCAGATTTTGGTAGCCCGAAATGAATTTTACTAGCCCAGATAAAAAGACAATTTTCAAAGTAGAAAATTGGTTAGGAGTCAAAACAATGAATCAAAAACTTTTTCAAAACACAAAATATCAACAAATATGCATCTGGTTCTAACTGAACTGAAATGTGTGTGACAAGTATGGAACATGAATCAGTCATGTCTGTGGCTCAGCCCCCAATGAGGGTATGAAAAAAAAAAAGAAAAAAAAAAGTAACACTTTAGTTTAGGATCTAATACTCACTCATACTCAGTCAGGGGGGTTTGAGAAAAGTTTGATTTCTCTGATCTACATATGTGCATTTTAAGATGTTTTGAAGGCCAAAAAAATGGATAACAATAGCTTTAAAACCATGTAAGTGGGCAGCTGATTATTTTTCTCTCCTCATCAGCATCACACTCCTATTCTTTGTCTTCCCCTCCTAAAGCTGAGCTTTGACTGATATAGGCTTTTCATTTTTGTCTGTCAGTGAAGTAAACATAGGGTCATCTGATAGGTTCATTTATGAATCATTTTCCCAGACGCAATAATTTACTGAAAGCTACTAGGAAAGCTAGGTAGCCTAAGTTTATTAAATTCATTCACAGTATGTACACATTCATTATTGATCTTATTCCTAATACAGGGCCGTAGACAGGGCTTTATAATCAAAGAGGTCCTGCATTTAAGGTTATAAGGGGGTTCCATTTTTTTATTTCTCTGATATGTCCATTTCAAGACATTTTAAGGCCAAAAAAGGATAAGATATAGCTTAAAACAACGTCAGTGGGCAGTAGATTATTTGTCAATACCTGCTCTCACTTCTTATCCATCACTCTTTCTTTTTCTCTCAGCCTCCTCATCTTGCCCTGTCTCTTCCCCTCCTAAAGCTGAACTTTTTTAATTTACTGAAGGCTACAAATTGTATATTAATTCTCAACATGTACACATTCATTATTAATCTTGTGCCCAACATGAAAACGGCTTTGTTAATGCTCTGTTAATGTCCCCTCACAATGACAGCAAACTAATTATTAGTCACGTTACATAGGCCTATTTTCAGTTCAAAATGGCGAAATTCGACAAAAGTATATTCGTTTGTCTGATCATTTTTGTACTTCGTTTCACATTTATGACCTAAAAAACTTTCAAATATGAAATGTTTAGTTTAGCTACTTACATCTTATCTCGCACTTGACCGTAAACTGAAGCGAGTCGCTCTGCTCAAATTCGCGCTCAGAAGCTTCTGTGTATATAAAGCCCGCCTACTTTGATTTGATTGGTCATCTCAAATATTCTGACATTGACAGACCAATGAGACTCAGATGAACACACACACACACACACACACCCTGTCCTCTGTTTCTGACGTGCGCTCTGCTCGGAGCCACTGCGGATTGAAGATGAAGAACGCGCTGAATCTGATTATAACAAGACTGAAGCGAACAGTATTTCAGATAGCCCGTCGGGCAGGCCGGTTATACATTTTGGTAGCCCGAATGGAAAACAATATAGCCCCGGGACGTCGGGCAGGCGATTTTGCGAGCCATGCTTCATTTACTGCTACAAACTGATATCGGTCAAATAAGTATGATTTAAACCATGCTAGTGCAATTCCACTAATGCCAACATAGTTTTCTAGTCTATTTAAAAGAATGTTGTGGTCAATGGTGTCAAACGCAGCACTAAGATCGAGTAACACTAATAGAAAGATACAACCACGATCGGATGATAAGAGCAAATCATTTGTGACTCTAACGAGAGCAGTGTCGGTACTATGGTACGGTCTAAATCCGGACTGAAAATCCTCGCAGATATCATTTCTTTCTAAAAAGGAACATAGTTGTGAGGATACTGCCTTTTCTAGTATCTTTGACAGAAAAGGTAGATTCGAGATCGGCCTGTAATTGACTTATTCTGTAGGATCAAGTTGCGTTTTTTAACAAGCGGTGTAATCATAGCCAGCTTAAAGTTTTTTGGTACGTATCCTAGAGACAAAGACGAATTAATGATATTAAGAAGAGGATCTATGACCCCTGGAAGCATCTCTTTCAGTAGCTTAGTCGGTATAGGGTCTAACATACATGTTGTCGATTTAGATGATTTAACGAGTTTAGTAAATTCTTCCTCTCCTATAGCAACGAATGAATCAAATTTTTCCTCAGGGAGACTACAATGCACTGCCTGATGCGATACTGTAGTAGACGGTTGCATAGTTATAATTTTGTCCCTGATATTATCAATCTTATAAGTGAAGAAGTTCATAAAATCATTACTGCTGTGCTGCTTGGAAACTTCTGTGTTTGAAGCTTTCTTTTTTGTTAGTTTAGCCACTGTTTCAAATAAATACCTAGGATTATGTTTATTTTCTTCTAATAGGGTTGAAAAATAAGCAGATCTAGCAGCTTTTAAAGCCTCTCTGTATGCAATCGAGCTCTCCTTCCATGAAATGCGAAATACCTCTAGTTTTGTTTTCTTCCAGTTGCGCTCCATTTTTCTGGCTGCTCTCTTAAGGGCCCGAGTGCGCTCGTTGTACCACGGCATTGGATTATTTTCTTTAATCTTCTTTAAGCGCAAAGGAGCAACTGTGTCTAAAGTGCTGGAAAAGAGAGAGTTAAAAGTTTCTGTTGCAATATCAAGTTCTTCTAAGCTATCTGGGATGCTAAGATGATGAAACTGATCAGGAAGATTATTAATAAAGCAATCTTTAGTGGCAGAAATGATAGGTCTAACATATTTGAAACACGGAGTCGGCTTTGCAGTCTTGGCTAAATGTAATTTACACGAGACTAGATAATGATCTGAGATGTCATCGCTCTGCTGCAGAATTTCAACGGCATCAACATCTATTCCGTGTGATAATATTAGATCTAGAGTATGATTACGACGATGAGTAGGTCCTGACACGTGTTGTATAACTCCAATTGAGTTTACAATGTCTTTAAATGCCAAACCCAATGCATCTTTTTCATTATCGATGTGTATATTAAAATCACCAACAATTAGTACTTTATCTGCAGCCAATACTAACTCTGATAGAAAGTCCGCAAATTCTTTGATAAAATCTTTATGGTGCCCTGGTGGCCTGTATACAGTAGCCAACACAAATCTCAAACGTGATTTATCATTTATACTATATATTTTTACATTAAGCACTAACACTTCAAAAGAATTATATTCAAAACTTGATTTCTTAGTGGTTTTGAAAATATTACTATAAATTACAGCAACACCACCCCCTTTGCGTTTCAGACGAGGCTCATGTTTATAACAGTAATCTTGCGGGGTGGACTCATTTAAAGTAATGTAATCGTTTGGTTTTAGCCAGGTTTCTGTCAAACACAGCACATCTAGGTTATTATCTGAAATCATATCATTAACAATGAGTGCTTTTGAAGTAAGCGATCGAATATTCAGCAACCCAAGCTTTTGCATTTGCTCATCCGTATTATAACTGTTTTTTATTTGTTGAACATCAATTAAATTTTTAACCTTAGATGGGTTTAAACGTTTTTTGGATTTCCAAATTCGGGGAACACACACAGTCTCTATATGATGATAGCTAGGTGAAAGAGGCTCTATGTGATGGGATTTATCTGACCTGGGTGACGTGAGACAGCTAGCAGACGGTCGGTTTAGCCAGTCTGTCTGCTTCCTGACCTGGTGCCCAATTTGTCATGTTTGAGCTCTAAGACTATGAGCCATATTACTAGAGAGAAGAGCAGCACCATCCCAGGAGGGATGAATACCATCTCTTTTCAACAGGTCAGGTTTGCCCCAAAAACTTTTCCAATTGTCTATGAATTCTATATTATTACACGGACACCACTCAGACAGCCAGCGATCTCCTCACTCCGGCGAACAGGAAGGGGGCCAGAGCAAATTACAGTGCCTGACATCGTACTTGCGAGTTCACACACCTCTTTAATATTAATTTTGGTGATCTCCGACTGGCGGAGTCGAACATCATTAGTGCCAACATGAATAATGATCTTAGAGAATTTACGATTAGCATTAGCCAGCACTTTTAAATTTGCTTTGATGTCAGGCGCTCTGGCTCCCGGCAAACATGTGACTATGGTCGCTGGTGTCTCTATTTTCACGTTCCGTGTGATAGAATCACCAATTACTAGGGCACAATCAACAGAATTCTCAATGGGTGTTTCACTGAGCGGGGCAAATCGATTTGTTATGGTAATCGGAACGGAAGAGTGGTTTTTTGATCCGCGACTAGAGCGATCCCTCACTGTCACCCATTTGCCTGGCTGCTCAGGCACTACTTCAGCTGGAACCGAATCATGTAAAGAGTTCACTATGCTAGGCACATCCAAAAGAGTATCTAAAGCTCTAGCACTCTTACTATCCTCAATTAAAGTTTGGATGCGTGTCTCTAGTTCTGAAATCTTCTCTGTCAGCCTAACTGACTCCTTGCATTTATCACATATAAATCCTACATTGCCAACAGAGAAGGCTATGCTAAACATGTGACATGAAGTGCAGGTGACAATAACAGGACAAGACATACTCACCGTGTTTGTTGAGTGATTCTTACTTACCTGAGCTTTTATGAACTCAAAGGCGCGAGCGCGTGAGAGAAAAATAAATAAATAAAATAGCTGAGCGCACGGGTTGCGCGTTACCAGGCTTAGCAGTAGCGAATTAGTGTGTTGTGCTAGTAGTAACGGAAGCTAGCGATGTCAGGTTAATCTGAGATGTTGGGTAAGCTGTATTTAGTATAAACAACTACAAATTGTAGTAAATGATGGTTCAAAACAAAGAATACGAGGCTAAGACGGAGCTTACAGCACCGAAGCAAACAAACTCACAGCAGGCAGCGAGGCAGACAGGAGCAATCGATCAGCAGAGATCTGTGCAGATCTCAACAGCTTTGGCCAGCAGTGTGTCTACAGAGACCAAACCATATGTTTTTCACTACTAAGAAATGTAATGTCACTTTTCAGTGGTCATGGAGTTATAGAGATAAATTCAAACTTACAACCTCTTGTAAGAATAAATATTCCTCTAACCATATCAGTTCATGCACTGGATAGGGCCTGTGCTGCCGTGATATTAAAATCCTAGAAATAGTGTGTTTTGTGGATGTTTGTGTAACTATTTTCAGGTCTTGATGCGGTTGCTTAAAGGATATCATAATTTCTATTCACTCTTATGCCAGTTGTATTTTATAGTTATCTTTCTCAATTAGTTTCTGAGCAGCAAGATGCAGCAGAATATCTGCAGATGATATTACACAGAGTTCCTGAGCCATCAGAGGTAATTTCAGACTATTTATTAAAGATCGAAATACAGAGGGTCAAAATAATCACTTTCAACTGTGATAATCTCTTCAATACTAGATTTTCAGAGGAATCATGGTGACATCTACAGTGTGTTCTTACTGCAAACACAACATTGAAGAGGAGACTGAGTTTTTATCAATACCTCTGTCTATTGATGCCAGAGGACGTCGTGATGTGGTAAGAGAAACTGACTTTATCACCAGTGGACATAAAATAATATATATTGAGGCCTGAGCATGTTTGAGGTGAACGACATTGATATACGTTTTTTTTTTTTTTTTTTTACAACCTAAATAATGAATAATAAAACTGCTTTAAATCTTTAAACTTAATTTCTCATTTTAGAAAGATGCTTTAAAGGAGTATTTGGGAATCCATGACATGAGTGGAGATGATCAGCTATTCTGTGTTACATGTGATTCAATGAGAGACATGAAGACGGCAAGTATCATTTGCTTTTATTAACTAATGTCTATTTAGAACATTACCAATATATTGTCTTATTGATCAAAATAGTTTTAGCTTTTAAAAACAATTATTTATATTATGTATGCATACATTTAATGTGGTGTTTTAAAATAAAAAGACAAAATAAAACTAAAGATTAAAGATTTATATATCGATACTGTGAAGAATCAATGATTATCAAGCTGCTTTGACACAATCGGTATTGGATAAAGTGTTATAGAAATAAATGTGGCTGTAAAATCATAATTAATGTGTCAATGATATGCAATTTATGCATTTAAAATAATTATCTCTCTGTATTTTTACATCAGAAAAATGATATCAAAATGTGGCCAGACGTGTTGACTCTGCAGCTGAAGAGATTTGAGATGGGCTTCAGAGGAAACAAACTTCACTACCTGAAAAATGAATGCAAAGTTAACATTCCTTCAGATATACAGGTACAAAATTATAAAATAAATTGAGTTTATCATCATTATATACGTTTAATTATTTTCAAACAAAACTTGCTTTACAGTAAGTGAGAACAGACTGACACCAGAAACAATGAGGTCAAAGTGTTAAAAAGAAATATTAAGCTAAAATGTCCTAATCAATGAGATATCTAAAATTGTAAGAATTTGTATTGATCATTTTTCTTTTTCTGACACTTGGAATAAATCTTAAAGCATTTTTAACAATTTGACCTTAACAATTGGATTTTAAACTTTACACCACTTTACATGATAATGCAGTCATGATGAATTTGTTTGTTTCAATAAACTCAACTGATGTTTTTTCCCCCAATTCAGCACAATATCATATTTGTTAAATTATTATTTTTTAATTCCAAGTTTGTTGGGCAAACCTCAGTTGTAATAAAGTATATCTTACCTTAATGTTCACAATTCTTACATGTGCATACAGCAGTCCATGTCTATGCTCTTTCCTTTCTACTATGGTCAATAAGTCAGTAGTGTCTAAGTCATTCCGGCCAGTTGATAATACCTAGAATATCAAAATTGACTGCTGGCGGTAGATCCTTTTCCTATTTAGCACCAAAACTTTGGAACAGTCTTCCTAACATTGTCCGGGAAGCAGACACACTCTGTCAGTTCAAAGCTAGATTAAAGACACATCTCTTTGACCTAGCATACACATAATACATTATAGACTTCTATAATTCAATGTTAGGCTGCATAGATTAGGTCAGCTGGAACCGGGAGAAAAAAAAACCTTGGGAGAACCCAGGCTCAGTCGGGGGCCAGTTCTCCTCTGGCATTTATGAACTAGAGGCCGGATTGTAGTTTGAACTGTAAGATTAAAAAATATGATATGAATGCCTGGCCGAAAAGATGTGTCTTTAATCTAGTTTTAAACTGGGAGAGCGAGTCTGAGCAACGAACAGTATCAGGAAGGCTATTCCAGAGTTTTGGAGCTAAATGTGAAAATGCTCTCCCTCCTTTGGTTGACCGGATATCCTAGGTATGACCAAAAGCCTCGAATTTATTGATCTTAAAGAGCGCGATGGATTATAGAGCGATAGAAGATCCGTTAAATAGACTGGAGCTAAGCCGTTTAGGGCTTTATAAGTCAATAGCAATACCTTGTAATTAATACGGAACTTTATAGGTAACCAATGCAGTGATGATAAAATCGGTGTTACATGATCATATTTTCTTGATCTAGTAAGAACTCTAGCGGCTGCATTTTGGACTAACTGTAGCTTGTTTATTGAGGATGCAGGACAACCAGCTAATAAAGCATTACAGTAATCCAGTCTCGAGGTCATGAATGCATGAACTAACTTTTCTGCATCAGAAACTGATAGCATATTACGTAGCTTAGCAATGTTTCTAAGGTGGAAAAAGGCAGTTTTTGTAACATATGAAATATGATTTTCAAAAGACAGGTTACAGTCGAGTATAACACCCAGGTCTTTTACTGTAGAGGATAAAGTAACAGGACATCCTACGAGGTTAAAGTTGTATTGTAAGAGGTTTTGTGGGTGGTTTTTTGAACCGATGATTAGTACCTCTGTCTTGTCTGGATTTAATAAAAGAAAATTACGCGTCATTCAATCTTTTATATCTTTAACACACTCTGTCAATTTGGATAATTTAGCGTTTTCATATAGATTTGAGTGTCATCAGCATAACAATGGAAACTAATTCCATGTTTCCTTATAATATTTCCAAGTGGCATCATATATATTGAGAATAATAGAGGGCCCAACACAGATCCCTGCGGCACTTCATAGTTTACTGGAGTTATGATCGATTTTTCTCCATTCAAATAGACAAAATGGTAGCGGTCTAATAAGTATAATCTGAACCAGCTTAATGCTTGTCCTTGAACCCCAGTATAATTTTGTAGTCGATCTAAGAGTATTGTATGATCTATAGTATCGAACGCAGCACTAAGATCAAGCAAAACTAGTATTGAGATACAGATATTTTATTTAACTCTTTTTGTTCTATAGTTGTAAAGCACTGTAATTGTTCTTGCGAGGTGATAATTGAAGCTGAATTATAAGGCGTGATTGAAGATTGAACATTTACAATTGTGGTTCTAATGTTTTCTATTTTCTCAGTGAAGAAGTTCATGAAATCATTACTACTAAACTGTAACGGGATATTTAGTTCGGGTGATGTCTGTTTATTTGTTAGTCTAGCCACGGTGTTAAATAAAAACCTTGGATTATTTTGATTATTTTCTATTAGTTTGCGAAGGTGCTCAGCCCTGGCCGCTTTTAGGGCCTTTTTATAACGTGACATACTGTCTTTCCACGCGATTCTAAAGACCTCTAAATTAGTTTGTTTCCATTTACGCTCTAAATTACGGGTTTCTCTCTTTAGAACACGCGTAGTATTGTTGTACCATGGTGCTTTAATTTTCTCTCTGACCTTTTTTAATCTGATGGGTGCAACAATATCCAGTGTTCCAGAGAGAATGGTGCTCATAGTGCTAGTTAGTACTTCTAATTCATCTGTTTGTTTGGGTTCAGGCAGCAGCTGAGACAGATTAGATAAGCAATTTGAGAAATTATCTATGGTGGATTGAAGGATTGTTCTGCCTGGTCGATAACGCGGCGCCGCATGACATATTACAGCAGTACGTAATATGCAAGTTACCATATAATGGTCAGTGACATCATCACTTTGTGGAATGATATCTATATCGGTTGGATCGGTTCCATGTGATATAATTAAATCGAGTGTATGATTAAGACGATGAGTTGGTCCGGTGACGTTTTGCTTGACCCCAAAGGAGTTTAATAGATCTGTAAACGCAACCCCTAACGCATCATTTGGATTATCTACGTGTATGTTAAAATCTCCAACAATTAATACTTTATCTACAGTGACCAATAGATCTGAGAGAAAATCTGCAAACTCTTTTAGGAAATCAGCGTAAGGCCCAGGCGGTCTATATACGGTAGCCAAGGCTAGAGATAATAGGGATTTTTTTCTAACATCTAAGAGCATAACGTTTAGTACAAGTACTTCAAACGAAATAAATTTATAACCCGTTTTCTGATTAACATTGAGATCATCTTTATAGATTGTTGCAACACCGCCGCCACGACCAATCAGACGGGGCTCATGTTTATAGGAGTATCCAGATGGAGTAGACTCATTTAGTCCGAAATAATCATTTGGTTTAAGCCAGGTTTCAGTAAGGCAAAGTACATCGAAGCTATTATCTGTAACTATTTCATTTACAATAACTGCCTTAGGTGTGAGTGACCTAATATTTAAAAGACCTAGCTTTAGAAATCGTTTTTGTTTACTAATGGCAACATTTTCTGTTTTAATAACAATTAGATTTTTCCTAGATCCTGCAGTAAATTTATTATTTGATCTCACTAAACGAGGAATAGACACAGTTTCTATGCAATGTTCTACACTAGTATTTATACCAGTTAAATTGGTGCAGCAGAGACTATGATTTGAACTTTTGGTAACTAGTCAACTAACGGTATTTAACATTTTGGAGATGTTATCCGACAGAAGATCCACTCCGAATCTGTTTGGGTGTAAGCCATCGGCACGGAAAAGCCTAGGACGCTCCCAAAACAGATTCCAATTATTTACAAAGAGCAGTTTCTGCTCATTGCACCATGGCATTAACCATTCATTTAGTGCGAATAGTCTACTAAACTTTTCATGTCCTAGTCGGTACGTGGGAAGCGGTCCTGACACAATAATCGTTGTTTCGGGCGATGTGCTGCGTACCGTATCGATCAGATTCCCGAAGTCTTTCTTAAGAACCTCCGTCTGGCGCAGCCTGATGTCGTTCACTCCCGCGTGCAGGACTACAGTTCCGACGCGCTCGTCACTGTTCAGAATCTCGGGAACGCGAGCGGCGATTTCAGAAACACGAGCACCAGGAAAGCAGTGACTGTGCACCTTACTTTTACCTAACGTAGCGTGTATGTGTCGAACGATGGAATCGCCGATGATCACAGCATCGCGTTCTGTTTCGCGAAGAGGGGAGAAGCGGTTTTGTGTGGATAACTCGAAAACCGGGAGGGTCGGAGAGAGTTTTCTTGGTCTAGACCTGACTCGCGTCTTCCGCTGCGGAACTATCCAGGCTTCGTGGTGGCGTGTTGGAGCCGGAGTGAACGAGAACATGGCTGATCGCGACCTCGGCGCTCGGGACCGATGTTGAGAAACGCACGGAGTAGACGAGGTCGGAATCAGCGGGTTAGTAACGTTAATCACTGATTTGTGTGCATCGGCGCGTGATGTTTCAAGAGCTAACCGCCGGTCTATCAGCTCGGCCTGTCTTACTAAAAGGTCGTGGATCTGTTTCTCAACAGCTTACAGCTCAGACTGCAGTGCGTGAAGTTCAAATGTGTCCTCACCTGCACCAAAAGGTAGACTACTTACATCTGATATATTCGCCATTTTAACAGATGGACAGTAAGTTAGCAACGACGCTACCAGTGATGCTATCAATATTAATACTAATTTATGACTAAAGTCTTGGATATAATCCGTCTTTTTAGTGGTACGGGTGTAGAGTAGACGCACGATAGGCGATGTTTGTTTGTAAATGAGTGTGGAGAAGACGCGTTCAGCCGTGATCCACGGACGTAACCTATAAGAGTATCCAGCGTTGGATCACAGGCTTGAGACGCGTCTGCTCAACAATCCGCGTTGTAACTATGAGGTTTGAGCAGTAGTGCTTCTCAGTGAGGAAAAGTGGAAAATGTTCGTTGTAAGTGAGTTTAAAGAGAAAATCAAGAATTATAAATCAAATCGAATTATAATCAAATCGATAGAGCTCCAAGACAACAACGTGTTCAGACGCGACGCATGCGCAGCTCCGTCAACTAGTATCCACAACTAGTCATCTCATGATGTACTTGTTACATCATGAGAAGAATGGCATCTACGCTAATTTTAGTGTCTTTGTTTATCCCGAGGTTTTCCCGCAGCCTGCCGGATCCAGGCCGTATCCAGATCTGACGAAGGACCTTGGCCTGGACCCGATCCAACGCAGTGCTGAAGTGCCAACTAGTCTCTCCCTATGGAGGATCCCTTTACCACTCTACAGATAAAGCGTCGTCGGGAAAACTCAATTTGCGTATCTACCCCGAATTGATCAAATAAAATTCTGAATCAAAACTATAAGGAAACACCAGTAATTTGTTTAGGCTTGGTTTGTAGGGAATTACAAACCTGCGCACACATATTCAAACGCACATAACTATAGAACCAATTCTTAATGCGCATGTGAACGCCATCAGCGTTTCTCACAGGATCGCGTTTAAATGCCGTTTTAAATGTGACATTCCAAATTAAACCAGAATAGGGCATATCTCAAAGTGTCCATCAAGCATTTGTTTTCTTTCTTCAAGGCCTTGTTGGGCTCTCACAATGTCTCAATCTTTCCTTTGCCTCAGTGATATTAGCATATTGTTTAGTTTTGATAACTCAAACTATCAACAATCAATAGACAATAAAATGTGCGTGTGTGTACTGTGCATGTGTGTGTTTGTGTCCATTTTCTCCGTGTGGACATCCTTTATCCACTTGTTTTCCCTCTGTGAAAAGACTGTTGTCCATAGTCTCAGAAATGGTTTTTTTCTGAAATCTCCTTTTCTTTCTCTTCTCATTGTCCATTCTTTTCCACTTGGACCGTAAGTCCTTCTAGAAGAAGCAGTCACTGGTGTTGTTCGAGTCTGTGCCTCTTCATCAGACTTCATCACTCTTCATTCAGGGTTTTTAGGTCTTTTAGGTCTTTTAGGCCTGCAGTTCATGATTTTGCAGGTCTGGAAATCTCTGTATTCTGTCATTTTTCATGAGAAAATCCCCTGGCTCCACTGGTTCTACAGTACTTCCTTCTCGTCCTTCAAACGACCATGTCATGTTTCTACATGAGGTTACTCCTTTCAGGCAAAATATCTTATATCTGAAATGATAATCAAAAAGAAGTTGCCCCCCCTTTTCCCCACAATCATCTTTTCACATTCAAAACATTAAAGTCAAAGGTTTAATCAAATAAACATCAAACATCATTAATGTCATAAAATTTCACTTTACAATTGATGTCATTTAAACATTTATAAAAAATTATAACTACATATCAATGCTAAAAAAAAATCATAATGAATCAAAAATCATAAAGAATCACCCCCCTTTTGATAGTAAACCTTTCTCTACAATGTGTTACTATCAAAAACTTATTCTAATTTGCATCAGCATTTGCTTGTGACTGAACTACAGTCATGTTGCTCGTGTAGTGATATATTTGACAAGGTGTGAATGACTTTTTTATTTCCTTTCAACAGTGCCAACTGGGTTTCTAAATTGCCTATTTTCTTAAGCAAACAACGATAGTCCATCTTTCTTTTGTGTGAAAATTGACACTGTCTTGCCTTGTGCCCCATCATTCCACAAGCAAAACAAACAACTTCCTGATCTTCCTTTCTTATCTCTAAACAGTGCCTTGCAATGTGACCATCCTTTCCACATGCATGACAGACAAAGTTTTGAAGAGGTCTCTCATTGTCTTGACAGTGTCTAGCAATGTGACCAGCTTTTCCACATGCATAGCAAAGAATAACACCTTCTGAATTTATTCTTGCAAATCTCCTTGGTCCCTGATAGAAACCATTAGGCAATGTAATAGAACATTCTCTCTCGCCAAAGGCAGCAACTGGATGTCTAGATTTGGCAGCTTTCATTTGACTATTTGCATGAACATTATTGTTGTAAAACTGTGTCATTTTAGCAATAATGTCATTATATTCAGATAGTGGTGTCACATGCATTGTCACAGCAGACCGGGTGAGTTTGTCACATTTGTTAATCAAGGCAGACTTGAAAGTGACATCATTCTTAGTAATGTCCGGATTGCCACTGAAAGTTTTAAACATCTCCAATAATCGTTCTGAAAACGCTGCTGGATGCTCCCCTTTCCTCATGTGCATCTCAGATATTTTATCCCAATTAACTGACATCACACCTAAGACTTCAAGCAGTGCCTTTTTCCTCTCTGACTTATTAGCATTTCTGTCCTTTACTTTCTTAGTTAAGGCTCCAGACAAAGTCTCAGGCAAGCACATTCTTAACAAAACGCACGCATCACCATCAGTAAAATTGTAAACTTCAGTATATTCCTCCAAGTTTTTCAGAAAATCTAATGGATCTTGTTTGGCAGGATCAAATTTCCCAATATTCTTGATCACAGCATCTAGTTCAGTTGGATTAAATCCTCGGACTATGGTAGAAGTCATTGGTTCTTCCCTTCCTTCTCTAGCAGGCGTAGTCGTAGTAGAATGAACTGGTGCCATCGGAAATCTAACTCTACAGTCAGAGTATTGGCTACTGAATGACTGATAATCTTTTTCCAAACCCACAGCACTGTCTTCCTGCAAATCTGGCATCTCTGGAACTGGGTTACACAATGTGACACCTAACAATGTCTTAATAGGGTTTTTCTCTGTTGAGCCATTCTTTATCATAAACTGACAAGTCGCCTTCGCTTCCTCCAAATTTTTAGACAATGTTTCCACTGATGATTTAAGCATACTATTGTTAGTTCTAAGAAGTGAAATCTCATTCTGCATCTTGACCTTTTCTTCTTTCCATATCGTTTCACTAGCCAGGTAATTTTTTGTAGAAATTACCCCAACACTGAGTCGCTCATTTTCAGCCTCTAACTCATCTACTCTAGCCTGGGTGCCAGCCTGAACCCCGCCCACAACATTTTTTGGTCGGGAAGTTCGGTCTGGACTCGATCCGTTGAGGAGTAATTATGCTCGGCTCCTAGAAGGCCGAGCCAATCAAATTGCCAGGGCGGGCTTTGCGATGGCAGGGCAGGGCGATGGACAGATGATCTGCGGTTACGTAATCACCCACGTCACCAAAGAGCGCTTGATTTGAATTAGTTTACAACAAAGACGACTGCAGCTGGAGAATTGATATTTCACGAGTTCACACTTACAAATAAGTCAGATAGAATAAATGCGTAGGCTATATGAGATGTCACGAGTTCACACAAATAAGTCAGATAGAATAAATGCGTATATGACGTGCTGTCCGAGGAGAGGGCTGTGGGCTCGGTAGCCATACTCCCCCCATAACGTTACTCGTATTCCTGGTTGTGAGAGAACAAGACAAGTGAGGATTCGGGGTGGTGGAGGGACCGAGGGATGCTGAAAAACTGTCAAGGAGTGTTAGGTAAGTTGACAGAGTGAATATGCTTCCTCGGTAACGTTATGGTATTGTTTGATAACAAGTTGATATTGGATTGATTATTTGTACGTGCTCCTCCCGAACTTTGTTTATGAAACATCATGTGTAGATTCCGCCATCGCGTCTGTTATAGAAGATATCCACAGCGCATTCATTTTAAAAGAGGAACAGAGAGCCGCGACATTTTGTTGGTTGAAAATATGAATGAAGAACATGCGTCATTTACTCCGTTGCTCTGATTGGTTGTAGGTCTATCCAATTGAGTGCAGAGTTTTTTTTTTTTCTGGTTCGGTTGAGACACGCCCCATAATCAAATCTCTATGGAGCGGTATCAGACTCACATTCTGACTAGAATATGAGTATGACGAAGTCAGGCTACATCTACTCTCCTCCTAGTTACTTTGTATGAAGCAAAAAGTGCTTGAAGCGCATTAGCAATTTTCCCATTTTTGTTCTTAGGCATTTTGGGATCATTTTCAAACTTAGAGATAGCCCACTTGTACGGTTTATCAACAATATTCTCTATTCCGTCAAACATTCCCTGAGAACCGTGTTTAGCGATGTATTTAACAATAATTTCTTCCATTTTCAAAAGTCTTATCAAGCTTTAAAATATCTCGTGATCTAATAGTTATTCACAAAGTCTGATTTAAATGACTACACGTTATCTAGTTCCTTTGAGATATCCGTTAGTCTAATTATTCACAGCTCCAGTACTTCGGACGCAAATGATTAAAATAGCCACACTACCTGAGGCTTCTAAACTTAACCACAGCCACAATCCATTGGACCTTAAATTTCATTACGCAAAACAGTTAAGAAATGTAACACTGTCACAGTACGTCGGACAAAACCACACTACGTCGGGTTTTATGTTATTTTCTTAAAATAATTTACTTAGCCACAGTACTTCGGGCTTAAACAATATTTATCCAATTTAAAACACTGCCACAGTACGTCGGGCAAAACCACACTGCTTCGGGTTCTTGTTTTAAACTTCACAGAGTCACAGCGCGTCGGACTCACTAGCCTACACTTTAACACAATCGTTGTGAAATAATTCTGTGACCACACTGCGTCGGGTCTATTCAATTACTTTAGAATTTCCTCAGAATCATTACCACTTCCCAATCGGTTTCAAGTACGTTAGAAACATATACATTTGTTTCAGTTACTTTAGAAACAACCAATCTGAAATAACTCTGCCACCACAGTACTTCGGGTTTATTCAATTACTTTAGAATCTTAACAGAATTATAAGAGACCAACACCAAATTTCAGTTACTTTAGAAACTTTACACTTAAGCACTTTGTTTCAATTACTTTAGAAACAACAATTCCAATACAAGTCTGCCACCACACTGCTTCAGGCTGATTCAGTTACGTTAGAATCTTAAACAAAATTGTACGGAATAGGCTTAAAACTCCTCCTGCTAATACTGAATAAATCAAATTCGATCTCTTCTGTCCTTAATTTTTCTTTTCTAGATTTTTTTAAAATGAGGAATTCCTTGACAAAAACAGCATAAATGAAAGAAAACAGCTTTTTCTTAACTTTTCCCTTTTTTGTTGGAAATCCGTCGACTGGGTCTGGCTCGCCAATGTAAGAAAAAATGATGTGGACGTCGAAGATCTCAAAAATGAAGTTTATTACAGCATAGCAGTGGCAAGGTACACTAAGCACCTTGAGTTCACCGGCGTCAGAATGAACCCCGAACATACCCAATCCTAAACCTTTTATCCTGGTCTTAATGTAAATGAAGTTGCTCTTCTTGCAACAGCTGTGGTCTGTATGTTAATGAAATTGAGACACCCCATGGTCTCTAGTGTCCCACAGAAGGTTCTCTGTTATTCTTTCAAATAAGAACAGCCAAAGGTTAAAGTGATAAGATTGTTTGAAGTCCCTTTAATCAAGATGGTTCTCGACTGCCCTCTGTCACTCCCAAGCTATAGGTGACACCTGTGCCTCTGTGATACTATTTTCATATTACTGAGATTGGATGTAATCGTCTCTATATGATAATTAAGCTCTTTTAAGTGAAGGAACATTTTGATATATATATATTGGAGTTGAAGTGGTTTGGAACAGACCATAATTTCTTATAGCGCTATATAAATGAAGATGACTTGACTTGACTTGACTAAGTCACAACCTTCAAGAAACAGCTGGAGACACACCTCATCCATCAGAGAAATTGCAGCACTTTCACATACTAAAAAGCCTCATCTTTCTCTACTTTTTTTGCTTGCTTGCTTTCTTCTATTCTAACTGCTCTTGATTACTCACATACTCTATGTGCATTCTCCTACCATAAACCACAAGCTCAAACTCATTGTGTTTTTTTCTCTTCAGGTTTATGAGGAGTCCCCAGTGTATGACCTGTATGCCATCATTAATCACCATGGCTTACACGATGGCGGCCAATATGAAGCATTCATTAAAGATAAGAGTGGACACTTGTACCGCTTTAATGATGACATGGTTGAAGAGGTGAGTTTTGGATTGATTATATATTACAGGACACATGAGGGAAGTGTAGGGTTTTGTGTCAGGTGGAATAGACAGAAACATTATTTGATGTTCTGAACAGAGCAAATACATCTGGAATATTTCAGGAGGACAATTAGAAATGATATGTCTTCAAACCTTTCTGTTTGATGATTTACTCATTTATCAAGTCCTTTTTCCCATAGCTTTATGGTTCAGGCCAACAGTGGATCAATTACAGGTAATAATCTTACATTATGAATCACAAACCACACCATAGCTAAATGAAAGACTGACCCACCTAACATTTGCTCTAACATATATGCATACTTTTCATTATTTACAGCTCTAGCTCTGCATATTTACTGATGTACAGAAAAAGTGAGTATTATTTTATTTAGTGTTACATTAAACCTTGTAAACTTGATTAATTAGTTTATTCATTCATTTTATTAACAATATTTTTTGCATATATACAGTAAAAAATAAGAAATACTGAACTTTTCAAAGCAAGGAAACTTTCACCTTAACTAACCACCCTTTACACAAGCTGTTACGATCAGCAGCTGGAGTGCCCTTGAGGGCCAGCAGGGGGCACTCCATCCTAGACTGTTGTCACTGTTTTGGACTCCATTACCCATAACTCTCTGCCGGGTTTATCAGCAATGATTGTTTGCAGCTGTTTGTCATTAGCACCATCACTTCTTTCTATAATTGTCAGATTCTCTCAGAACAGTGTAAATGCAACAAAAACACGGCCAAACATGCATAAAAACACCTTTTACAAATATATTGCAAATTTTTTATTGAAAGTAAAATCTTTCAAATGCAATTATCTAATCATCTAATAAGATTATCAAGTGTCTATATGTCCTTTTATCAATTGTCAGGGTTTGTGCTATGAATGGCTCAGCTAAACAGGCCAATAAGAGACTATTAACTACCATTATTCATCTTAATTCTACTAATGTCTAATTAAAACATCTACAAAGGTGTAAAACTGATCAGAGATCTGGGGCACGTTCAAGTTCAAAACGGTGCGCAACGTTTTGCTACGGTTTCCGGGTTGAACGTCATGTTTCCTGGAAACGGCGTGCACCGGTGTGCAACGGGGTCTGAGATATGTTTTCTCTTGTTTGGTGGGTGTGTCAGAACTGCAGTCCAATCAGCAGCAACATGTATATAAAGCACGCGGTATTAAAGTGAACTCGCACAATGGGTTCAAGGAAAGTAATTTACAAATGTGTTCGATGCAGCTCGGTATACGCAACAACTGAGGATATTAGAAGACATGTTTGTCGTAAGTTTTATTGTAAAAATATAGGATATCAACATAATGATGTAGTTGTTTATATTTTTAGCTTCATTGCAAGTGTATGACATTTGGTATAGAAATAAACAATGGTAATTAAGTGCTTTTCCTAAAAATGAGAAAGAAAATACAGGGTATTAAAACAGTATGAACTACAAATAAAGTCAGTATGTGAGGCTAAATAGATGTATTTTAGTCTGAATTAGGTAAGATGTGTGCTTCCATTTCAGTTTCAGCAATCCCTTCCCTCGATTGGGATGTTCTCTTCTGTTCTGGGCGGCAAGTGCAGTAACTGTAACATTGGGCATATTTTGTAGTATTAAACACATATTTATACCGACTTCATCAGGCTCCGAAAATTCTTCACAAAGAACACAAAGAATGGCCTTCTCAGCTGCCATAGTTGCAACTCTTGCGTCATCAGAACAGTGTGTTCAACGCATCACCGTTTCTGTTTAAAAAACGTTGTGCAACGTTTTGTCGCCGCTGAACGCAGCCCAGGTAAACCCACAGACACTTGTTCACTGGTTCTCAGTGACTCCTCATGATCATGTGTTGACAGAGATAATCGCCCCCAGTGAAACATTGAAACGGTTAAGCGTAATGAAGCCTCGTTTACTGAGATCTGGTGACTCTGTCAGTTTGATACACTCTCAGAACCACTGATTCAGAACAAGCGATTCGTAAAGGTTTGGAAGCTTCATGAAGCAGTGTTTTGAAATTGCCATCACTAGTTTGGACTGATTAACTGTTGTTTGAACCTTGTTTTGTCTATGATTGTGGATGACCTTTCATTAAAAGTACTCTGCATTTGGATCCTCAGCCTTTGTGCCTCGGAGCTTTGTGCAACACAAGCGTTGTTACAGTAGCTAAAAGTCCAATGCACATAATGTTGCTAAATGATTAATAGTAAATGTAACGCAGTTCAGATGTTATGGGAAGAAGGAGACTGGAACCGGCGAACATTCAAATACATTTTAATTATAAAAATAATACAAATATAAAACGAAAGTAAAAGACAGCAGTCCCTCACGGATGATCGTCGCTCCTCCTTTATGCTTCCGCTCCTCCGTGAGAGATACGAGACCGGTGCGCCGCACAGGAGTCACTCATCAGTGTTCACGCCACCGGCCTCGTGTCGCTCTCTCATGGCCCTCAGCCTCGTCCTGCTCGCCACAGTAAACATTTATAAACATTTACAAATTATTAATAGTTTCAACTATAGATTGGGTACTGCAAAAACATGAACAAATAATTAAGAAATGATTTGTAAAAAATACACACCACAACAAACGAAGACCAAAGGATGACTTTTACAGACTGTGGTAATGAGTTAATGAATAATATGTTAACATGAATACTATTCATTGAATGGTGTCTGAAGTGCTTAACATTTCTAATTATTAAACTCATTTTTTTGCAACATTTCTAAATGTAAAAAGTGCATTATGTAATATATGAATATGAATTGAAGTTTAATGAGATTTGTTAGCATTTTATTTACATTAAATAATGATCTGTTAATCATTATGTAATATGTAAAAAGTTCATTTAAACATTAAAATGCATATTATCTCATAGCTATTTGGATATATATTAACTAATGATCCATTAAGCTTTATATAATGTTTTTCAATTATTTATTGATTAAGCTTTTGATCATTGTAAACCATTTGTCAAAAACATTTGTAGATTTTCAAGAAGTGTATGATCATGAATTGACAGTTTAATGACATTTGTTAGCAAATGCCAAATGATGTTTTATAAACAAAGTTCGGGAGGAGCACGGTCAAATAATCAATCCAATCTACTTGTCATCAAACAATTATGTCTACCCTAATCAGCATGACAAGAAGAGTATATATATTCACTCTGTCAACTCAACTAACATTCCTTGACGGTTTTTAGCATTTGGTCCCGCCCATTTGTTGCAATGTCAGAGATCGAAGTCGAACTCTTCCCGTCTGACGACGACGCCCTCGCTGCCCAGGATCCATCGCTGCTTCCCAGCACTGCAACGAGCTCCCATGCTCAACAGGACACCGCAGCTGAACCTCCAGCAACACCGCGAGGCCGCCGGCCTAGCCGAGCCGCTTCCCGTACCCCGAGGTGCCGTGGCTTGCCCTCACCTCCACCATCAAGATTTCCACCAGCATCTCCAGCTTCATCCTACACTTCAGCACAACCGACCATTCCTGCAATAGAAAAATGGACAGTATTGGGATTGAGACAAGCGCTAATCAGCGCTGATGTTCATTTTTCCAGGAGAATGAATAAAGCACAACTGTACAACCTGTATGTTTCACTCCAGTCATCTTTCCCGTCTCCAAAATCCACTCCACCTGCAAAATCCGCAAAAAAGGCAAGTAATGACAAGGCCCCGAACTCACGTTCCCAGAAAACTCCTACTCCCTCTCACGCAGGGCCAAGTTTTCCGCGAGCGTCAGGCCGCAGGAGGCCTTCAGCTAGCCTGAGCCGCGCCCCAGATTCCGCCGCT
Organism: Leuciscus idus; assembly: GCA_021554675.1. Taxonomy (NCBI): domain Eukaryota; kingdom Metazoa; phylum Chordata; class Actinopteri; order Cypriniformes; family Leuciscidae; genus Leuciscus; species Leuciscus idus. The sequence goes on from CM038643.1 coordinate 1,392,883, forward strand.
GCTGCCAGGCCCCAGTCTCCTCTCTGCTCCGCCGAGCTACATACCGCAGCTTTCTCCAGCACTGCGCCCCACGTCTCAATGCCATTTCTAAGCGAAACAGGACGCCCTTTCAGCGTGAGTATGCCTCCACCAACGGCGCAGGCTCAGCTACCATATCATTTTCCTGTCACTTTTTCCAACTCGTTCCCCTGTCCGTGGCCTGCAGCCCCACCTCCAGACTCTAGCGCGAGGCTGCCTCAGCTAGAGGCGCAGGCCCAGACACCATTTCTACCTCCCCAGCTCTTTTTCTGTTCCTCCACAAGCTCCAGGGGCCGACCCAAGTGTGAGGTCCACAAATGGCCTCGCTCCCGGGGTTTTTTCCTCCTAACACTTTTTCTCAAAATCGTTCTCCTTTCACACTGTTTTCCGCAACGCCGATGCCCATTCCGTCGAACGCTACAGCTATGGAACCGCCTCCTGTTGCCAGTAACATCAGAGCAACATTTATCTTCCCTTCTATCTTTACTTCCACCCTCTGTCTCAAACCGCCAAATTGACTGTGGCGATTTTGAAGTCACCCTTAAAAACCCAGTTCATAATTCATCCCGCATTCTTTCGTTCTCTGAATTTGCTATTGCTTTCAGCCGGTATAGTGAAATAATTTGTGCCGCACTACCCTCTCAGGAGAAGAGAGTTAAACGATTATCTCGCGATAATCGCAGAACTCGCGCTATCATACGGAGGAACCCATTTCTATACTTACCATAAATTGTTCTCAGCAAAATGCACCGTCCATTTATTAAGTTTTTTTTATTAATTATTTATTAAATAACCGTCCATAAGCTGCCGTTATTTACACATTTGCAGCTATTGTGGCGGCGCTCACGCCCGCACTATATGCCCTATAAAAAGGTCCGTAAATAAAGATTAAAAAAATTACTTGTCGACTCTTGTGAATATTTCTTGTCTGTCTACTGAATTGTCCCACCACCCCAACACTGACTTTACCAACTATTTACTGTCTGGTCTCGAGCACAGCTTCAAACCCGGCGTTGAAAGCCTCCCCACTCAAAGTATCATATGTGACCATCTCCAGTCCGCTCTCGCTGAACCCGACACAGTCGACATCCTGATTAAAAAAGAAATCGAATCAGGCTTTATGATTGGTCCTTTCAACAATCCTCCTTTCGAGTGTTTCCGCATCAGCCCCATTGGAGTGGCTACCAGAAAAATTTTCAGGCAAAAAACGCTTAATAATCGATCTCTCAGCCCCACACAATTCCCCGTTTCCAAGCATAAACAGCCTTATTTCGCTTGAACAATTTTCTCTTAATTACCAAACAATTGACCAAGCTATAACCTTGATTAAAGACGCAGGTTACGGCGCTTGGCTTGCTAAAGTCGACATCACCTCTGCTTTTAAAGTGATGCCCATTCACCCAGATTCATGGCATTTGTTCGGCGTATGCTGGCAAGAAATTTTTTACTTTGCTGTCCGTTTAACTTTTGGCTGCAAAAGCAGCCCCAAGATTTTCGACATGCTATCAGAAGCCATTTGTTGGATTCTTTCCAATAACTACTCAATACCCTACTTAATACACCTGTTAGATGATTTCCTAATCATCTCACTGCCCGACACTGTCCCAGCTGCGCATTTTCTCACAGTCCAAAAAGTCTTCGCTGAGCTCGGGATTCCAATCGGCCGAGACAAAACCTTGGGTCCAGCCACATCCATCGAATTTCTGGTAATTAATTTGGACACTGTTAACTTTCAGGCCTCACTACCCAAGGAAAAAATCGACAGGATTATTCTGGTCGCATCCACCCTCCTAGAAAATCCAAATTGTTCTAAACGAGAGCTACTATCTCTGCTCGGCCACTTAAACTTTGCCGCCCTTTCATCTCACATCTCCTCTTCCTCGCATCATCAGTTCACGCGCTAGAGGACCAAATCTCCCTAACTACTTCATGTTGCAACGAGCTCAGTTTATGGATAACATTTCTTAAACAATGGAACAGCCTGTCCTTTTTTTATAATGATCTTGTTTCTCTCCCCGAGGAAATTCAACTGTTTACCGACGCAGCTCCCTCCATTGGTTTCGGGGGATTCTACCAAGGCCGTTGGTTCGCGTCTACATGGCCCGCCCAGCTGTTAGACTCACCGCAGTCACTAACATCCTCAGCGCTGTTCGAGTTGTATCCTTTAGTGGTAGAAGCTTTCCTGTGGGGTAAAGAATGGTCAACTAACAGCATCATAGTGCACTGCGACAACGAAGCAACTGTGCATTGCATCAACAAAGGCTGCTCTAATTCCCCCGCACTAATGCATCTCCTAAGACTCCTCATTTGGATCGCAGCTTGCGATCAGTTCATTCTAACTGCAAAACATGTTCCCGGGTCCAAAAATCAAATAGCTGACTCTCTCTCTCGTTTTGCTTTCCAGAAATTCAGGATGCTGGCACCGGATGCGGACCCATTCCCAACCCCAGTACCTCACTATTCAGAGCTGATATTCCCATAAACCACCCATTGAAACCACTTCTCGATGCCTCTCTTAATTCCATTCTTAAAGCCGTTTCACCCAGCAATCCTACTTAACCGCATGGAAGTGTTTTAAGTCTTTTCACTTCACATACAATCTGCCTTTTCCCAATTTTTCTCTGCTCACCATCACTTCATTCAACAGTATCAATAACCTCAAAGCCTGCTCCATCAAAGGTTATCTAAGCGGAATCAAATTCTTCCACAAACTCCTTTTTGGTTCACCTTCCACTGATATAGCAAATTCTCAGACATCAATGCTCATCAAAGGTATCCAAAAATCCCAACCGACCCACCCAGATGCCAGACAACCAATAACGTTAGACATACTCACTAAATGCATCTCCACCCTCCGCAGAGGTTACCACTCCACCAACACTGCCCGCACACTGGATGCAATGTTCATGTTGGCTTTTTTCGGTTTTCTAAGATAGTCAGAACTCACCATCACTTCCAGCTTTAACCCAAAAGTCCACCCCACAATCACAGATCTATCAGTGCTAGACAACAAAACCATCTCCTACTTCATTAAGCAAAGTAAGACAGATCAAACCAGGAAAGGCCATTTCATATATATTTCCAATCTCTCATGACCAATCCAACCATACCAAACTCTCTCAGCTTACTTGCTTTTCAGAAATTCACAGACTAAATCCCCTTCCGACCCACTTTTCACAGACGACTCCAACCGCCCCGTCACACGTTTCTGGTTCCAAAAACACCTTAAAGGGTAACTAAACCCTAAACCAACTTTTTTTATTTAATGATCTGTAAGAATGAGGCTTTATTAGTGCTGTTCATTGATTCGAGTAACTTTTTTGACATTTGGGTATAAAGTGTTTTAATTTTACAATATATGGTGTAAAAACGTCTGAGTGCTGCCCTCTTAAGGTTGAACGGTGGCTACTGCAGTTGAATTTTCCTATTGGATGTTGCGGTGGCAAGTGACGTAAAAGGTGGCAGGTGACGTAAGCAGGTTCCAGCTCTACCACGCCCCTGGTACGAGCTCACCACGCCCTTGGTATGAGCTAGCGTAGATTTATCTGTGTACAGTGGTCAGGAGGGTACGTAGGTGTAGTGTTGCTGGTTGCAACAGCACTGCTGGACTGCATAACTTTCCAGCAGACTTGGAAAATAGGCGCCAGTGTTTGCATGCACTTGGCCTGGAAGACCGTGAGTGTGAAACCTGCATTTTCGCGGGATTGCTTCTCCAACGCAATAGAGGTGGAAATGGGCTTCTCCACACAGCTCGCGCTGAAAAGCGACGCAGTGACAAACGCTCCTACATGGACTCCACCACCGCAGCGGCGTCTTGATGTGAGTGATCATATATTTTAATCACAATTTATGGTTAGGCTAAAGTTAATCCTCTGGGGTCGACAAACGCGTCGGCGCATTTTGCTGGATTTTTTCACATAGCGGCAAAATATGAATATGCCTACATAGAGAGCGCGCGCTATTGACATCAACTTGATAAAACCAGAGAATGACGGGCTCTGATAAAACTCATCAGATGCATGTACTTTACGTCGTCTTGCGACCCTGTGAGCAAACTCCATTTTAGAGTCTGACAGCAGGTCTCAGGTGCACGCCCCTCCTCACGGTTCGTCCCCTCTATCTCCGCTGGGGTCTGCCCACTTTTCTAGCATTTTTCAAATATTGACAGTGGGTGGAGTCAGGCTCTGACCAGGGGTTTAGTTACCCTTTAAATCCGTTTTGCTCCATTCAGGCATCCCAGCAGAACACTTTTCCAGCCATTCATTCCGCATAGGCGCAGCAACCACAGCTGCTCAAAAAGGCCTCTCTCAGTAGCAGATCCAATCACTTGACCGCTGATTATCGGAAGCCTTCAAGAGTTACATCCACTCAAACCGCTTCCATATCAAAGAAGCCCAACGAACCCTCATCAGCTAATTCTTTTTCCAACTCCTCATACACCCAACCCTACAGGCCACCACTCCTGCAGGAGCCACGTTCCCTATCCTACCTCGCTTTTCTGCCACAGCAATGCTATTTCCGTTGCAGCCGGAGCTCAGATCTCCGTCCCACTCACCTTTCAGATCACAGTTTGAAAGCAAGTTATTTCCAACACCACAGCAGCATCACCTCTTCCTCCAACAGGAGCCCTTTCTCCACCCAACTAGCTCTCCAGTCAGTTAAAAGCAAGTCAACCAAGTCCTTCTACTACAGCTAATCTACTCCACTCCCACAGAAGTTCCGTCACTCCATCGTGGAGTGTTCCACTGCTGCAGCAGTGTCATCTCCTCCGCTCCCGCAGGAGCTCAGTTCTATGTCCAAAATAGTTTGGATATTTAAAAGCAAATTGAAAAGCAAGTTTGGTCAACTCCTGCAGCAGTGTCATCTCCTCCGCTCCCGCAGGAGTTCCGTTACTCCATCCAAACTTGTCCACTGCTGCAGCAATGTCATCTCCTCCACTCCCGCAGGAGCTCAGTTCTGTGTCCAAAATAGTTTGGATATTTAAAAGCAAATTGAAAAGCAAGTTTGCTCAACTCCCGCAGCAGTGTCATCTTCTCCGCTCCCGCAGGAGCTCCGTTACTCCGTCCAAACTTGTCCACTGCTGCAGCAGTGTCATCTCCTCCGCTCCCGCAGGAGCTCCGTTACTCCGTCCAAACTTGTCCACTGCTGCAGCAGTGTCATCTCCTCCGCTCCCGCAGGAGCTCAGTTCTATGTCCAAAATAGTTTGGATATTTAAAAGCAAATTGAAAAGCAAGTTTGGTCCACTGCCGCAGCAGTGTCATCTCCTCCGCTCCCAGAGGAGCTCCGTTCCCCGCAGCAGTGTTTACTCTTCCGTTCCCACAAGTACTCTATTCATCCTTTTGCCATCAGATAGTTTGGATAGCAAGCCAAAGCAAGTTTGATCCACTGCCGCAGCAGTGTCAACTCTAGAGCTAGTTCTCCATCAAACTTGCTTCCACTGCAGCGGTTATACCATTCTCCTCCGCTTCCGTAGAAGTACATCACATATGACAATCCCCAGCCTACCACCTTAGAGGCACACCCATCTGACGTCATGACAATCAACTCCTGTCCGATGTCACAAGAAGACTTCCAGCGACTTACCCCTTCCCACTTCCGATACCTTAAGCTTTGCACTCTGCAAGTTTTGGGGGGTCATCAACATCATCATGGCGGCTGTCCTGCATTTATTTGCAGCTTTTGGGGGGAGTACTCTGGGTTCGGGCCGAATACCGAGCCCGGAGCCTCTCCTCGGACAGCACGCCAAATACGCTTTTATTCTATCTGACTTATTTGTAAGTGTGAACATGTGAATTTATGTTCAATTTACATTAAATAATGATCTATTAATAATTAAATTCATTAGTTAACATTAATAAGCACATTTCCAAACCCTCTTCTGGTGTTAAAAACTACTGTCAGGATTTTCTAAAGACTCGTAGTGAAAAAAAACTTTTTTTTATTGGAAATTACAAAGGGTACAGCAATATTAATAAATGTATACATTCCTTTTTTCTTTTCTTTTTTTTACAACTACTAAGGGTGGACACAAACATGAACAGTCTTAACCCTCAAAAAAAAATGTATTAATGCATTATATGTTTTATGATGATTCAAGCCATTATTCAGCAGTGTTTTAAGTGTAGGATTTCCTATCCCCATTTCTCTTAATTCTTCTGACAGAAATACCCTTTCATGTTCATAAGCATGACAATATATGTACATGCTTTACTGTTTCTGCTGATCCACATAAACTACATTTTTCTGAATCGTGTTTGCTCATTGTGTATAGAGAATAATTTGCTGTGTGCCCAAGTCGAAGTCTTGTAATGATCGTATCTTGAAGACACTATCTTCTCTTCTACTTCCAAAATTATTTCTTTCTCCTCCTACTTGATTTTGAATATTATAAAGATGTCTTCCTCTTCCCTCCTCATTCCAAAGTTAACCATTTCTCTTTAACTGCTATTCTGATTTTAGGCTTAACTTCTTCTTTACTTAGTGGAATGTTAATTTCTATATGTGATTATTTCCGTGCCTGTTTTGCTAATCAACTTCCTCATTTCCATCCAGTCCCCCATGTGCTGGAAACCACAGGAATCGTGAGCACTGTGTTGTAATTCTGCTCAATATACGGTTTAACTATTAGATCTTTTGCTATTATCCTATTTTTTATCATTAATAATTTTTTGCCAATTAAAATCTACTAATGGAAAAGGAAATAGCCACGGTGAAATGGGTGACACTACTGTAAGTCTCATTTCTACATTTATTATTCCACATGATTGTGCTGCTGCTTCTGCCATCCATACAAAACTTCTTAACTTGGCTTATTTATATTCCCAACAGTTTAACAATAGATTTTTTAATTGGATGATTTCATAGTGTCCCTTTACCGAAATCCAGTAAGTCAACATTAGCTTTAATCTTCTTATATCAAGAGGCAGTTCACTCATTTCTACCTGTAAGGCAGGAATAGGAGAAGATTTGAGAGTACCTCATCATATTCGTAATGCCTGTGATTAAATCATTTCTAATTTCTGCAGCAGAGTTTTGGACGCAGACCCGTATGCTATGCATCCATAATCTATGGTTGACCGGATTAATGCACAATATATTTTTTTCAATGAGTGACGCCTGGCACCCCAATCCACTCCAGCTAAACATCTTAAAGGTCCCATGACATGAAATTTTCACTTTCTGAGGTTTTTTAACATTAATATGAGTTCCCCTAGCCTGTATATGGTCCCCAAGTTTCCAGAAATTTCAATCGGTGTAAATCGAGCTTTTGCTATCTTTCTCTGCCTTTGAGGAAATGGAGGCTCAATTGGGCTGATCTTGAATCTCCTCTTTATGACGTTATAAGGAGAAAATGTTACCTCCCCTTTCTCTGCTTTGCCCGCCCAGAGAATATTTTCGGCCCATGAGAAAATTCGATAGGAAGTAGGAACGCGCGCGCGATTTTAGTTTGTCCACGAGAGATATCATGGCTTTTGAGCGAGCGAAGCATAATAATTGCTCAATAATTGGATGTACAAATGAACACTGAAGGGTCAATACAGAGCTGGGCTTGCTGAACGTCTGAAACTAAAGTCTGGATCACTCTCTTTGGCTCAGCTACACACCTCGGACAAGTAAGTCAACTAATGATATATAGTGTGTTGCTTTACTGCTTATGATTACCTAGATTGTTACACGTAGAATGTGGCTGTAACATTAGCTATGCAGCTATACAGTTTATGTGTGTGAATACACACACTGTAACGCGAGTGTTGTACACTTCTTTGTTATTTGGATAACCGTTTTCCTGTTGGTTATATGGCACGCGCGATATCCGCATTTCAAGATCGCAGAGCTTGATGTAATTGTAATAAGATAAATTACAGACGTTACAGATCTCATGAAAAGGCAACAGTAGGTTAGCGATAGCTACATGATAATAACTCTAAAGCATCCGAATAAAGTACCGTATCCAGACATAATATTTTAAACTAACCATTCGGAAACGTCCTGCTGGAGCCGCTGAGTTGCAGCTTCTTCAACCGTTGCTTCTCCATCTGGATCAGATTCTGGATCAAACTGAAATGCTTGAACGACTGCGTGTCTTTGTGCCATTGCTATATCCAACGTAAACATGCAAGGTACCGTTGCCGCAAGATGGTCAAGGCCACGCCCACCCTCCTCCTCGCGCCGCCTTTCTCCTCCTCATTAGCATTTAAAGCTACAGACACCGAAACGGCCCGTCTGAAGGAAGCTCATTCTGGGACTGGCTTGTAGTGGCTATAATTCTGCACCGAGGCTGAATTTTTGGAAAGAGATTTCAGATACAGTACTAGGGACCACTAAGGTCTATATTAAAGCCTACAAAAAGTAGCATGTCATGGGACCTTTAAAATATTTAAAACATTTTTGTATCAACTATTTTTTGTATATGAATTGCAAATGTCAGTTTTGTATCCAACCATACCCCCAGATATCTTATCACTTGTTCTAACTGTTTGACGTACAATTGTAATCTTATACTAGGACATTCTCTCTTTTTTGAAAAACAAATGACCTGTGTTTTCGACACTGATAAACGAAATCCTTATTTATCTGTCCATTTCTGAACTTCATTAACTGCACTCTGCATACTTCGTCACATACGAAACATTCCTCCATCTCTTCCACAGTGCTCCATCATCTGCATCTCCATCATCCATCAAATCTTGATCCCAGCCATAGATCTGTCAAAAAGCAAACTATGTAACCAGTTAAACATTCTTCCTCTAATACTCATCTCATCCAGTTTAATTAGAAGCCCCTCTTTCCATATCATATCGTAGGCTTTCTCCACGTCAGAAAATACCCCTAATAAAACCTCCTTACTAACTTGAGCCTTCCTGATGTCAGACTCTAGACATAAAACCGCATCCATAGTTTTCCGACATTTCTGAAACCCACTCTGGAAAGGAGAAAAATATCCTTTGCTTTCTAGCACATGATTTAATCTATAAGTGACCATTCTCTACATAACTTTACACAGATTAGACGTTAATGCAATAGGCCTTTAACTAGACACTACTGAATGGTCCTTTTCTTGGTATTGCAATGGGAATAATTATCCATTGTTTCCAATTAGTCTGTAAAACTCCTTTTCCCAGATTTTATTAAAAAGACGTAACAATATGTATAACGATGTATCTGAAAGGTGCTTTACCATTTCATAGCACACATCGTCTTTCCCTGGAGAAGTCTGCTTAGCTCCAATAATAGCCCTTTTAGCTCGTATATGGAAAACTCATTATCTAATGTCCTTCCTGACGATCCTCTATGAGTTAATAATTCTGGATTTTCTCTCGAACAACTCTCTATATCTTCTTAGTGCCTGTAATATTATCATTGCAAATGTCAAATGTCAGCTTTTTGTATGTCCAAAACAGCTGGTTTGTTTCCATTTCTAATAACTGGAATGGTATTTATTTTTTATATCCATAGGTTTAAAATATTATAATTAAATACATATTACAAATCAGTAAAGATAAATGGTGTATTCTTGACAAAATTAAGTAAATGATCCCAGTTTGTATAAAATTTGCATTATTATATTTTTGTATACTCATCCAAAATCACTGGGACACCAAAGATTGCAATCAAAGGGCATGGTTTGATATAAATATTGCACTGAAAAATTTGCACTGAAAAGGCATGGACACAGTTATTTCTGCGGCTGGCCTTAATGCATATGCATTGCATGAACGTCAGTCCAGTGTTAATGTGTTTCTCATATCAGGATACTGTGGGCTGGAATATCAAGGCTTCAACTGCTTGAATGCAGTTCTTCAGACGCTCTTCATGACGAAGGGATTCAGGCAACATGTCCAGAGGTAAAGAAACATCTTTCACTTCCAGCAGTGGAAACAACATGACAAACAGCCGATCGATAAACACTCAATGTCTTCTGTAGATTGGGCGGACGAGTCGGTTCATCTGATGGACACTTGACTGGAGAACTGAAGAAGTTGTTCAGTGAATTAGAAACACAACAGAGAACTGCAGTTTCAGCAGCTGGAGTCATGAAGAGCCTCGGCATTACAGACGGTTGGTCTCTTTATTGCTGTTTCCAGCATTCAGTCAATGTTTCTGCTGATGAAAGTTACTCAATATAAGTGTTTGATTGTTATTCTCTCCATCAAACCCAAAGTTCATGAACAACGAGACGCAGCAGAACTTCTACATTTGATCCTTGAAAAGACTCCTGGATCCTCTGAGGTAACTAGTTTCTTCTGGATTATTCTGTCATCTTCATGAGGACCATCTATCATCATCTCACAGCAGTTCAGCTCTGGAAGTGTTTCTCAGAGAACGCTCAGAGACATTAGTGCCTCATATTGGGTTTTGATCTCCTGTACAAACGCACTTCACACGGATTCTTGACTATCATGTGTTGGCATGAGACACAATTAAAGGTTTATCAGCAGTCTAATGTGCTGGAGGCTGAACTGCAGAGAATGATCATTTTAACAGTGAAAGCACACATTTATCTGTGGATCATCACTAAAGTCTGTTTTCTTCACATCTGTGTAGCTTTTTAAGGGCACTATGAAGACCACAAAAACATGCAGGTCATACAAACACAATCCAGAAGAATTGGAGGATTTCCTCTCATTGACAGTGTTTCTTCAAAACTCTCCGGATGTGGTGAGCAGATCTTTGCTCTTCTGAGTGAATCTCTACAGAACTGATTCCTCTACACAGATACTCAACTAAAGCAACTTTATTCTGCCGTCTCATCCTGAAATCTTTCTTCCGTTTCCCATTGTTTTCTTGCTGGATGTAGGAAGATGCTTTACAGGCATATATTGGAGAGGATCAGCAGTACAGTGTTTTCAGTGGAAATAAGACAGACAGTGAGACTGTGAGTATCTTTTCTAGTGTATATTAAATCTTCAAGTGTGGAATTTTGATCCTCATTTAACAGAGAAATCATCACTTTAAAAATAGTTGAATTTCATGTTAACGTCAATTAAAAACAACCTTCTGCCAAGACCAACCTTCTGAAACCTGCAAAATCAAGCAGTTTCACTGTGATATTTGCCTCAGATGCTGAAAGTATCTTGTGAAGAAAAGCAGCACAGTTCATTAATGCTGCACTAATGTATTATTATTTTCTCCACAGAAGAGGGAAATTATCAAGTTTCCAGAACACATGATTGTTGAGTTGAAGAGATCTGAGATGAAGAAGAGCGCATATACGTGGAGCTACAGTAAAAATGACCAGAAAGTGATCATTCGTCCTCATATCACGGTACTGACATAATTTGTTAGTATAATGGTTTAATGCTTTACAGACACACACATCGCAACCATCTTGCTCTGACATTTGTGATTAAAGACTTATTTGTGAATTTAAACTCATTTCCATTTCTTGCTGAAGTCAAAGACTGTAATTCTGTTGCGGATGTTTTCAATTCATCTGTACTTTTATTAAACTTGATACAAATTAAAAAGAGCACAGAAGATTTTAAGATGAAGAAGGGAAAATAATGTAATATTGTACAATGTAAATATATAACTAACATAATGAACATAATTCCTCCTTGTGTTACAGGTTTTCTCCCATGAATATGAGCTCTATGCCGTAGTAAACTATGTTGTTGGACGTTATAATGCAGACATCAGATGTGAAGATGAAATCTGGCGTCGATTTGAGGACCGCAGTGTATCAGAGGTATATATATATATTTATACTGTATGTATATGTGTAACGAGGTTAGTTGTTGTGGGAAGAAGGAAGCGGGAACCGGCGAACCTTTAAAGACTTTAATAATAAACAAACACAAACCGAAAGTAAAGGCGGCAGTCGTCCATGAGGGGCAGCCGCACACACACACACACACACATAAAGAAAACACAGCATAAAGTCCAGGCCTGGTCCTTCACTGTCGTCGCTCCTCTTCTATGCTTCTGAAGCTCCTCTGTGAGATACGAGACGGTGCGGTGCGCAGGTGAAGCTCTTCAGTAATCACTCCACCGGCCTCACGCTGTTCTCTCACGGCCCTCGGCCTCGTCCTGCACAAGCTTTACTGTGTCACTGAAGCATTGGTGTATGTGAGATTTCATTAGTGTGCTTGTATAATTACTCGCATCTCATGTTACTTTTTCCTCAAAGAGTTCCTTGAACGGCGTCTTCAGTAAGGAGAGCTCCACACACAGGTATCAGTTTTATTTCTGATCACAGCAGCTTTAGAGACTTTTGTTCATGACAGATATTAATGTTTTGTGGGCTCATATCTGAACGGATGTTAAAGTGTGTGTTTCTTCACAGGAGTTCAGAAGCCTGTTTACTCGTGTACAGACACAGTGAGCAGTGTGAGTATCACAGTATTTCATGATTTCAGTGAGAGAAGGTCAGTGACAGCATGATGATCTGCAATGTTCTGTCAGTAACTCAATCATAGTTATACGCCGTCATGACTGCACAGATGAAGAGCTCAAAGTTACTGTGTAAACATGGGAAATACAGTGAACTAAAGGACAGCCGTTAACTAGCACTACAAGTGACACAGTCAGCATCTGGAGTTGTGCAAATGACATTCATGTTTCTAAAGATTGACTAGTAGTGTCAGACAGTTCAGAGTCTGTCCTCTTACAGTTACAGTACGACACACACAGAGTTCTCAGAGTTATAGTTCAGTATTGATGGTAAAGATGTACACTTGACACTAGCTGAGTTTCACACACTGACCCTGATTATGAGCAGAATTAACCAGAGTTTGTGCTTTTTGTCTTACAGCAGCTGAAGACACTGGAGAACATCAGAGGTACTGAATATGATTCTGTCAAATATGTACATTAGTCTGTTGGATTCTGTGGTGTGTGTCATTAGATCTGAATTGCGAAGTCTCGATGGCATGAGTCTTAACCAATGAAATATGATTTTCAAACTCGTGCTGATGTAAGCCAAACAATCTTACTCGCCTCAGACAGCGTGCGATCCCCATATACACATTTACACAGAATTACAGTATTTCAAGTTATCTGTCTTAGCGAGTATTCACACTAACATTATCTGTTATGTCTTCAGTGAACGTTTGGTTAGCTGTTTGAGAAAAACATCTGATGTGTAATAAATAGACTGTCATTAATGTCAAACAATTGTGGTATCGTGGATATAGATTCCTATAGATATTCTGATTTGGTGTGTGCCGAATTTGGTGTTATTACCAGGGATTTTTGTTTTGGAACCTTCAGAAAATGTTAACTTTTTTTTTTTCTTAAAATTGACTTTGCCTCAAATAGGTGTAGTTCATAATGTTTTTTTGTCTTATTCCAACAAATCTTTTTTTTTTTTTTAAATAGAATGAAAAATAACAATAACCCATATTTGAGAATTTTCTCATTGCGACTCATTTTTGCCAGCATGGCTCACATATATGTGTGTGATCATTGCAGCCCTGCTCATGAATATACAGAACGTACTTCTATTAATGCTTTAACTATTAATGCTGGATCAATAGGTGTCGCTGTCACCAAACCGATATGGTATAATAAGAGCACTGAAGTAAACAAAAGGAGATTTTTGTTTCAGAAGTACGAACAGAAGCACAGTTTGACCGTGAAAGCAGTTTGGATTGATATAGACTCCCCAAAACTGGCACTAGCGATGTTCAGTCTCTCCCCAATCAGTTTAATCAGCCAAACTTCACACACCTCTGAACTGAATGACTCTATGGGCGTTCACAGATTCCAAGTCAGGAAAAGAACAATCAAGAGAAACTGGTCCTCAGACAAAAATAAATTGCTGCAAAACTATGAAATGACTTTAAAGATGTTATTTTCACAAGTTTTGATAATCAAAGTTTTTTTTTTTTTATCTTATCAGCCCCAGAAGTTGTGATCTTCATTTGGCCGAACAGAAGAAGAGCTCCAGTTTGAGGAAGAAGTCAGGTTAGAACTTCTCACATGATCATCCAGTAGAATGGCAGGTCTGGAATACTAGTATGGAGGGTTTGGGAGGTTGTAGAAATGTTTTATGAACAGCCAGACCTGTGGCTGAACTATCTCTAGTTCCTTAGACATGTTGGTTAGTTGGAGACACTTAATATTCAACAGTATTAATGATCAGACTGTCCTAACGCTGTTGAATGAGAACTGAGCTGAGCTGATGATGACATCACTGCTTTATCCAGAGCTGCTTTATAGATAAATTAACTAATTTAATAATTGATGAACTTTACAATGGAACTGAATCAACATTGCACTGACTTCAGCTGAACAATCACACTATTTTCTTTTAGAGCTTCTGTACAGCAGAAATGAACTCTGTTTGCATCATTGAATCATTCTCCTGTTATTACTAGCCAGGTTTCCATCCCAGGATTTTTTGCCAAACAAACAAAACAAAAACACACACACTTGAACTTAGCACTTCAAAATGTTTACCGATATAGCTGATGGAAATGCTAATTATCAATACAACTTTGCAAGTGTCAACACAATATTTTTCCGTTTAACTTTAGCACATTCATGTTATGTTGATACTTTAAATGTCACTAAAAACTAGTTTGAAAACATTTTTTGTTGAGAAAAAGGGCTTTAACGCATATAAATTTGGTGTCACATGACAGAATTAGCCTACGCAATGTCCGTGTTCGTAGTGTTGCTTCTGTTAAAGCTCTGTAGTTCAATGGAGTATTAAATCTATAATATTAATCTTATTAAATCGTTTATTATTTTTTTTTTACTACTGGTAATAATAAGACATGTTACTTCTCAAATATCATTCATCCTTATCTTTTCTTGATTACACATCTAATTGATGATCTTTACAATGGACCTGAATCAACACTGAACTGACTTCAGCTAAACACACACATTATTTTCTTTTTGACTCAAGGGCAGGTTTTTTTGGGGTTTTTTTTAGCGATACAACAAAACTTATGCGACAATGCATTTATGAATGACGTCAGTACGTATGCCATTTTATCGGTAAAAGGCCAATGGGTGCAAACAGCTGGAGACAGCAAATTTCACATTCTTTTTTTTAACACATATTCAGTATGTCAATAACAAAGCAGTGCAAAAAGTGGACATTTGGCTACTGTAAAGCTGCTTTTCCACCGTCTGGCCGAACGGTAAGGAACGGTTCCAGTTGTGTTTCCACTTGAGCCTGGTACGGCACGCCACTATCACAAAGCGTTCTCAACCCGAATTATCTGAACATTTCTATCTAATTTGCTGGTAGAATCCGTGAAGTGACATCGCCACTCAGGATTGGTCACTTGCCTGGCTACCAGTTTCTCTGTATTAGCTAATCGCGCTACTTGAGCGCCGTAAACACAAATTAATAATAATATTAAAAGAAATATCTGATCATCTTCCATTACACAGTCGCTATTCTACATCTCATATCAAGCGTGCGGCACAAGTCCTGAAAAGTGAAGCCAAAGCGTTTCTATCGCCCCCCGGTGGCTGGTCCCAGTATAGGTCATAAACCCCGCCTCCCCATGAAGTCTAATGGGACGTGAGACAAGCTAAACAATCAAATTATTTTTTCCAAAGAAGTTTTCTGTCATTTTAGGTAGTTTTTATCATGCTGATGTAGGTTTAAGTGTTCATTTTTTAAATAAGTTTGGTCTTAGTTAGTTATTTGGTGCTATAAAATGGGGAATGTGACGTCATGATTGACAGCTGTGATTGACAGCTTCTCTAAACGAAGTATCACTGAGACTTTTTTCGGGATTATCGGGAGGAGATTGGAGCTTCAACTTTAATTTCTACATGTCCATAACTGTTTATTTCACACTGACACAATGAGTTGTTCTGCAGTAAACTGTATTAACCGTTTCTGAGTGAGTGAGGGCGGGACCTTGATATCGCGGGTCCTTCATGTTCCCTACTGCGCAGAATCAGGTCCCAAATCTTCACAAGATGTCAGCGCCATATTGGGACATTGGTAGCTTCACTTTCTACAATGTAAGAGAGTGAAGGTGCGTCGTCCATCTTTTTTTACAGTCTGTAGTCTACGACTTCCTCGTCCTAAACCACAGACTATTCTATGTCATTTTGTAGTATAAATAGTGCGAGTAGTGCGTTCACACTGAAAATTCTTAAAAGAAAAAGTGCACTTTAAGTCCCCGGATGATGCACTTATTTAAGCAAAAAAATGAAGTGTGTAACGTTGGACGCTTCATGCACTCGACTGTCACAGCTTTAATAACGTAGCGGAGGGGGAGGGGCATCAGACTCTGATGTTGAACGACAAAATAAACGTATAAAGTTCATAGATTACACGGTTGAGTACATAGTGCATAAGTGCATAGTGTATAAGTGCATAGTGCATAAGTGCATAGTGTATAAGTGCATAGTGTATAAGTGCAGTGTATAAGTGCATAGTGCATAAGTGCATAGTGTATAAGTGCATAGTGTATAAGTGCATAGTGTATAAGTGCATAGTGTATAAGTGCATAGTGTATAAGTGCATAGTGTATAAGTGCATAGTGCATAAGTGCATAGTGTATAAGTGCATAGTGCATAAGTGCATAGTGTATAAGTGCATAGTGTATAAGTGCATAGTGTATAAGTGCATAGTGCATAAGTGCATAGTGCATAAGTGCATAGTGCATAAGTGCATAGTGCATAAGTGCATAGTGCATAAGTGCATAGTGCATAAGTTCATAGTGTATAAGTGCATAGTGTATAAGTTCATAGTGTATAAGTGCATAGTGTATAAGTGCATAGTGTATAAGTGCATAGTGTATAAGTGCATAGTGCATAAGTGCATAGTGCATAAGTGCATAGTGTATAAGTGCATAGTGTATAAGTGCATAGTGTATAAGTGCATAGTGCATAAGTGCATAGTGCATAAGTGCATAGTGCATAAGTGCATAGTGTATAAGTGCATAGTGTATAAGTGCATAGTGTATAAGTGCATAGTGTATAAGTTCATAGTGCATAAGTGCATAGTGTATAAGTTCATAGTGTATAAGTGCATAGTGCATAAGTTCATAGTGTATAAGTGCATAGTGTATAAGTGCATAGTGTATAAGTTCATAGTGTATAAGTGCATAGTGTATAAGTGCATAGGAGTGCATAGTGTATAAGTGCATAGTGTATAAGTTCATAGTGTATAAGTGCATAGTGTATAAGTGCATAGTGTATAAGTGCATAGTGTATAAGTGCATAGTGTATAAGTGCATAGTGTATAAGTTCATAGTGTATAAGTGCATAGTGTATAAGTTCATAGTGTATAAGTTCATAGTGTATAAGTGCATAGTGTATAAGTGCATAGTGTATAAGTTCATAGTGTATAAGTTCATAGTGTATAAGTGCATAGTGTATAAGTTCATAGTGTATAAGTTCATAGTGTATAAGTGCATAGTGTATAAGTGCATAGTGTATAAGTTCATAGTGTATAAGTTCATAGTGTATAAGTGCATAGTGTATAAGTTCATAGTGTATAAGTTCATAGTGTATAAGTGCATAGTGTATAAGTTCATAGTGTATAAGTGCATAGTGTATAAGTGCATAGTGTATAAGTTCATAGTGTATAAGTGCATAGTGTATAAGTTCATAGTGTATAAGTTCATAGTGCATAAGTGCATAGTGTATAAGTTCATAGTGTATAAGTGCATAGTGTATAAGTTCATAGTGTATAAGTGCATAGTGTATAAGTTCATAGTGTATAAGTGCATAGTGTATAAGTGCATAGTGTATAAGTGCATAGTGCATAAGTTCATAGTGTATAAGTTCATAGTGTATAAGTTCATAGTGTATAGTGCGTCATTTGGGCCACAGCTTATGTCTCATATCATCAGTAAACCCTTGCGTTACCAAGGCAACAACTGACGCATGTGTATTACATTCCTAAGAGCTTCATTATTAGCTTTACAGTGAAAAATTAAACCGTATCTGATCAGCACAGAATGGAGTGGTTACACAGTGAGAACGGTTGGCCAGATGGTGGAAAAGCAGCTAATCTGTATTGTATAAAGAGCTATATAAATAAAGCTGACTTGACTTGTAAAGGAGTGTTTCACAGGAAAAAGGTGGAGAATGTGCATCTCAGACAACTGACCGCTGTCATTTCATCCTCAGCATCTCATCTAGGCCGACGATCACAGTTCCAGACTGAAGCACAGCATCAGGGGCTAGAGGTTCACAAGGAGCGACTCATAACACAAGTATGCTGATTTCTATAAATACAATAACCTCGCTTTGTCTTCTAAGTGTTTCTGGGGATTTTGAAGTCATATATAAAGCACATTTATAAATCAATCTAGAGTAGAAATCTTGTTCACTCTTATTTATATTGCAGAAAGTCAAAAAACTTGGACAGAATTGAGCTGATATTGAATTTGTCTCATAACTAATGAACTTTGCACAGTTATTGAACTGAACTGAATTGATCTGAGTAATGACTCTATTGTCTTCTGTAGAGCTGCTTTACATCAATCCTGTTTATTACTGTGAAGCTGCTTTGAAACAATCTGTATCGCATAAATTAATATAGTAACTATAAATTACTAATATATATATATACTGAGTTCCAGGGGCGGTTTATTTATTAAAAAAAAAAATCCGGTGAAATTACACATGTATTTATGCAAGTTCTTGTTTGCATGTCCTGAAAACCCAGCACAACATTAGTTTTATATTTCTACATAGGATATCTAAGGTATAACTAGGGTATACGGTGTACCTGAATGCCTCAGTTAAAATGCTCTACAACCGCCACTGGAAACCCATTCTGTTCAGTACTGGAGTGTGAAGAGATGCTGGTCAAGAGATTAAACTGTTCATGAATTATCAGATATAATCATTTGCACATCAGCAAATTAACCAGCTCTTTACTGCTGCTTATGTAACGTGATGAATGCTGATTGGTCAGGTTCTGGAGGCTGTACGTGCAGTGACCCATGAGGAGGCTGCAGTGGCACTATATCAGAATAACTGGAGCTTCACACCTGCAGTACAGCAACTGAAGGTAACAGAGAATTAACCCTTTTCATTCAGAGTTCCTCTCAGTTTCTTTCATTTCTTTCTGTCATTCTCTTGTGTTTTCATGTTTTCAGGTAGATCAGCTGTGTAACATGACCCAGGACACGCGTGAGAAATGCAGACAAACTCTTATGGTGTTCAGCTGGGACCTGGAGAGGGCTGTCAGTGCCATTACTCACCCGTACCCGATCCTCAGTCTAGGATCACCGCTGTAAAGATAAACACAGTTCAGAAAACTATAAAAACAGAACCACAGACTAAAAAGACAATGTTTAAGACATTTTAAACAATTTTAGGACAATTTTATGACCATTCATATGTATCTTTAGTCTAATTCAACCTTTAAATTACACAAAAATGCATATAAGTTAAATTGCACATTTCCAGTGTTTGTTTTCTGAAGATGGACATTAACACACATGGGCCGATAGATTACTCACTGACAGGTTAGTCTAGTTAAAGAGTCTGACCTGTGCTTGAACTGAACCAATGAAGATCAGTCTATTCAATCCCATCATGCATCTGGCCTCTGAGTAACTGCAGGCCGCTAAAGCTCAAGGCATCCATGCATTAAAACTCTCTCACGCAGAAGAAGATCAGGAGCAGAAGAACTCAGTGCTGCTTTACACCAGGAGAAACTTCACCTTCAACTCTTTAAATCACAGGAGTTTACTGTTCATTACAAACAATCCACTTCTGGTCCTGATGGAGCTCTGAACCTCCAACCCGTTCTGAACCGCAACTGTATATCTAACAATATTAAAGCCTATATACGATTATAAGTGGAGATCCTCATATCTGAGAGTCCTGGTCATCAGAAAGTATAAAGTGTTTTATTTCACAGTCCCATGTTCATCTCCACAGCTTCTGTAGCTCTAGATAACTCTATAGTGTCTCTGCTGGTGTGTGTGAGTGTGTGTGTGACGGTGTTTTCCTGAGCAACAGCTTCATCTACTGGTCATTCTCCAGACCGTCATCATGACAGTGAAATCTCTTCGTCTGCTTCAGGAGATGTTCAGATATTCTGGCCACATTCATCCTGACATTCAGTGTTAATCTTTCACTCAATCTGGCCAGTAAATCAGTTTCTACTTTCAATATGTTTGTTGTCCTGTAATGTTATGCTGGAGTTTTAAAAGACTGTTAAACTTGTGCATGTGTGACATTATATATGACATTATACTGTATGTGTTTAGTCCTCTTATAGGTCTAAAACACTAATGAACAATGAAGCGTGTAATAGTGGTGTTCAGTAAAGTGTTCTAGTACCAGATCATCAAATTAAACACCTTTCTCTTTTGTGTTTACAGTAGATTACACTGAGCTTACACACATTAACCTGTCCTGATTCATGCAGCAGAATTAGTTTCAGAGAATGAAGCGCGACTAAAGATGCATCTGGTGTTCATTAAAGTCTTCAGCCTCACAGATTAACAGATTAACACTTTTCTCTTTTGTGCTATTAGAGATTTCTTGATTCTTAAAATGTTCTTAATGTTCATAATTCACAAAATGTAGAATTTCACGATATAATATCAATGGATATAGTGATATAGGCCTACCACACTGTAAGAAAAACATAATAATAGAAAAACTGAAGAATTATTGGTAATATTTTGCCAGGGCTGTAATTCTAAAACACAATATATAGACACACAAGATATTCTCTTGAGGGCAGCCAAAACCAGCGAGTACTTGAAGACTAACCCAGCAAACACATTTGCGCTGTGGCACGTTGCATTTCTGCTATGGCAACGTCGCTGTCTACGTGCTCGCAACATTGTAACAACGTAGAATTGTAAGACGTGACATTCAGCAACTGAGAGACGATGTTCTGGCCATTTCTTTTTTTTTTTTTTATGCTAGATATTGATATCCCCCATTTAGCATGTTTTGTGGTTCATTTTTAATTAGTCATATGTTAAAACAAATTATATACTTTTTAAATATTGTTTATCCCTATTATTATTTATGGGCCTAACAGTAAATTAATTATAATCAACATCTGCAAGTGTACACTTTGAAGAGTAAAAATGACACAGAAGGTTACCTAATTCAACTTTATTAAAACTGCATATGGTAATCAAATTGCACTTCCAAAAGTCATACATTTGTGAGAAAACAAAACAGGGAGTGGATTAGCGTTAGCTAGCATGAGCAGACAATTTAGCATGAGAAAATTTAGCAAAGAAACGAATGAGACGACAAATGAAAGGAATAATCAACAGTTGTGCGAGCAGTTACAAACATTTCTTTCTCTGTGCGTTTCCAAAAAAAAAAAAAAAGAAAAAAAAGGGAAAAGCATTAACATGCAACAAGTACGCACTGAAATCAATTAGGCCTACTCATCATTAAACTCATTTTGGCTTCATACTTTTGGCATAAAGTTATTAAATATTTGTCATACCTGACCAGAAGATGTTCAAATAAATGTCACATTAGACAAGGAAGTTGTAGGTTGTGTTTGAATAATTACGTATCTTATTTAGCTGAAGTGAATTAAACGCAGTTCTCACGATGGATTGCTCGATGAAGAATGAGAGACGGCCCAATGGTCAGCTGAAATGTAAAAGGCTGATTGGCTCTTCAGGGCAGTGACGAGTACATGTGTCGTCCAGTGGTCAACCAGACACCCTCAGCACAACCCTCAGCAATGGCCCTGAACGGTGGTTCAATGTCAACATTGTGACAACACTGTAATAACCTTCACCACACAACCTAGTTATAACCTCTTGGCCATGTTGTTAAAACGCTGTTAGAAGGTTGGGGACGTTGTGCCAACGCTCTGTGTTTGCTGGGAAGCAGTTGCAGTTCAAGGAAGAGTTGAGGCCGCTGATGGAGCAGCGAGACAGCGGCGGTGGCCAGAGGTGGAGTGTGCCAGGAACGCTGGAGACACGGCCTACTTTGTGGGAGCGAAGGCGTATGTGGATGAGATCCAGAGTCGATGAAAAGATGGAGATCTGATGAATTTATTGTTTTAGAGACCCAAAGCAAGCAGCAGAAGAGAGAAAGAGGAGTGAAAACAGATTTCTTCCTTGAAGTTCGACAGCTGACGTGACGTCTTAATGAAATTTAGTGTTAATAACTAATTTGTTTAGACTGTTATATAATGTTATATACTCTGGGAGGTGCTGAACAGTTAAAGCAGATCCATGGACAGTTGTTTTTCTGATTACAAAGAGTCAGTGGGGTCAGGACATTTGTTGAGTCATGGCACAAATACACCAGCAGGGGGCGCTATTCTCAGAGGGCATTTCAGGGGCAAAATCCTTCATAAGGAGAGTAATAATAATGGACGGTGGCTGATGATCATATTAGAGGACTCACTATTGCAAATCTACAAATCTGATTTTACTTCATGAATTAGAAAAACGAATTGCAGATCAACTAAAAACATGAATGCAAAATGTATTCTTGAGGATGATTTTAATCACAGACAGTAACAGATAGAAGGCCTCCCAAAGGTGTAGAAGATGACAGCAGATTATCTCTGGGTCTATAACTTCGGTCTTGTTGATATCTGGCGGAAAATTAACCCCCGAAAACTCATGTATACACGGCAGAATAGTGCTTTATCTTTGCAGTCTCCAATAGATTTATGGTTAATATCAGAGGAGTCGCCATCAACATTACAACTGATCCCGCAGCTTTTACTGATCATAAATCTATTCACATCTTTATCATTAATGACAATAGAAAGAAGTGGATACTGGATTTTAAACAATTCTTTATTATTAAATGATGAATTTAAGTGTGAGGTCTTAAAAATAATTGATAAATACTATAAACAGGGTGTAATTATAACCAATATGGGCTGCCGTGGATTTATGAAGTATAAAGTGAGGAGTTTAGCTTAAATAAACGGGCCAAAATGCAGGCCATCGTCCTTGAGTCTGTGCCCTGTGTGATAGAGCAGATCTAGAGGAACAAGAGTTTGGTGTGTGATAGTGTCACGTGTCTGTTCTGTCTTGTGCTGCACATGGGTGTTTGTTGTTTTGTGCCATGTGCTCTCCTGTCTATTGTCTAGCCCCTCCCATCTTGTTATCTGATTATTGGTTAATTTGTCCCACCTGTCTGTCTCGTTACCCTCCTTTGTTGTTCCCCTATTTAGCCTCCTTGTGTTTGTAGTCTTGTGCTGGTTCGTTGTCCGAGTTACCTGTCCTTGATGTTCCTGTCTGTTGGATACCTGAGTTCTGAGTTTTTGTACTTCGTCTGTGTTTGTTTATTAAATCTCCTCTGCACTTGAATCCTCGTCTCTTGTTTAGTTTCCCGTGACAGAACGAACCAGCCAAAATGTGGATTCAGCGGAGCGAGATTTTTTCTTCAGAGGAGGAGAAGGGAAATTCCATTTCCCTATTTGAATATTTCTCCAGATGTGTTCAGAGGACTTTGGAGGAGGAGAGCACCATGTCAGACGGTGATCAGATCGGAGGAGGTGGTCTGGTGGTCCGGAGACGGAGGAGGAGAAGGAAGACCTCCTCTGTGACTATTCCGGTGGTCCCAGTTCCGGTGGTCCCAGTTCCGGTGGTCCCGAGTCCGGTGGTCCCAATTCCGGTGGTCTCAAGACACAGGAGGAGGAGAAGGGTTCCCTCCATAATTGTTCCGGTGGTCCCAGTTCCGGTGGTGCCTGCCGAGCCTGTGTCTTCGGACAAGATGGCCGCCGCCGAGTCTGTTCACGTCACGTCTGCCGGGCCTGTGTCTTCGGACAAGATGGCCGCCGCCGAGTCTGTTCACGTCACGTCTGCCGGGCCTGTGTCTTCGGACAAGATGGCCGCTACAGAGACTGTTCACGTCACGCCTGCCGAGCCTGTGTCCCCTGACAAGATGGCCGCCGCCGAGAGTGTCCACGTCACACCTGTCGAGCCTGTGTCCTCTGTCAAGATGGCCGCCGTCGAGCCTGTGTCTGTTCCTGAGCCTGAGCCGGTGGTGTCTGTTCCTGAGCCTGAGCCGGTGGTGTCTGTTCCTGAGCCTGAGCCGGTGGTGTCTGTTCCTGAGCCTGAGCCGGTGGTGTCTGTTCCTGAGCCGGTGGTGTCTGTTCCTGTTCCTGAGCCGGTGGTGTCTGTTCCTGTTCCTGAGCCGGAGCCAGTGTCTGTTCCTGTGTCTTTGTCTTTGTCTTTGTCTGTGTCTTTGTCTTTGTCTGTGTCTTTGTCTGTGTCTTTGTCTGTGTCTTTGTCTGTTCCTGAACCGGAGCTTGTGGTGCCAGTTCCAGTGCCTGAGCCGGTGGTGCCAGTTCCAGTGCCTGAGCCTGTGGTGCCAGTTCCAGTGCCTGAGCCTGTGGTGCCAGTTCCAGTGCCTGAGCCGGTGGTGCCAGTTCCAGTGCCTGAGCCGGTGGTGTCAGTTCCAGTGCCTGAGCCGGTGGTGCCAGTTCCAGTGCCTGAGCCGGTGGTGCCAGTTCCAGTGCCTGAGCCGGTGGTGCCAGTTCCAGTGCCTGAGCCGGTGGTGCCAGTTCCAGTTCCAGTGCCTGAGCCGGTGGTGCCGGTTCCAGTGCCTGAGCCTGTGGTGCCGGTTCCAGTGCCTGAGCCTGTGGTGCCGGTTCCAGTGCCTGAGCCGGTGGTGCCGGTTGCAGTGCCTGAGCCGGTGGTGCCAGTTCCAGTGCCTGAGCCGGTGGTTCCAGTTCCTGAGCCGTTGGCGTCTGTTCCAGTTCCTCCGCCCTGGCCGCCCGAGGGAAAGTCTCCGCCCTGGCCGCCCGAGGGAAAGTCTCCGCCCTGGCCGCCCGAGGGAAAGTCTCCGCCCTGGCCGCCCGAGGGAAAGTCTCCGCCCTGGCCGCCCGAGGGAAAGTCTCCGCCCTGGCCGCCCGAGGGAAAGTCTCCGCCCTGGCCGCCGGATGGACTGTTCGCTTTGCCCCGGCCGCCCGACGGTCTGTTTGCTTCGCCCCGGCCACCCGATGTACTGCTTGTTTCGCCCCGGCCACCAGATGGACTGTTTGCTTCGCCCTGTTCCCCCGATGTACTGTCTGTGTCACCCTGGCCCCTTTGAGTCTGTTACCCCCTGTTTCTGTTTCCCTTCTTGGACCTGGCCCCCCGTCCCTCCCATCCCTCCCGTCCCGCCCTGGTCTGTCCCTCCCGTCCCTAGTGGAGCGTCTGGTAGCCGCTCCTTAAGGAGGGGGTAATGTCACGTGTCTGTTCTGTCTTGTGCTGCACATGGGTGTTTGTTGTTTTGTGCCATGTGCTCTCCTGTCTATTGTCTAGCCCCTCCCATCTTGTTATCTGATTATTGGTTAATTTGTCCCACCTGTCTGTCTCGTTACCCTCCTTTGTTGTTCCCCTATTTAGCCTCCTTGTGTTTGTAGTCTTGTGCTGGTTCGTTGTCCGAGTTACCTGTCCTTGATGTTCCTGTCTGTTGGATACCTGAGTTCTGAGTTTTTGTACTTCGTCTGTGTTTGTTTATTAAATCTCCTCTGCACTTGAATCCTCGTCTCTTGTTTAGTTTCCCGTGACAGAACGAACCAGCCCCCGTGACAGATAGAGCAGATCTAGAGGAACAAGAGTTCGGTGTGTGATAGAGCAGATCTAGAGGAACAAGAGTTCGGTGTGTGATAGAGCAGATCTAGAGGAACAAGAGTTCGGTGTGTGATAGAGCAGATCTAGAGGAACAAGAGTTTGGTGTGTGATAGAGCAGATCTAGAGGAACAAGAGTTCGGTGTGTGATAGAGCAGATCTAGAGGAACAAGAGTTCGGTGTGTGATAGAGCAGATCTAGAGGAACAAGAGTTCGGTGTGTGACAGAGCAGATCTAGAGGAACAAGAGTTTGGTGTGTGATAGAGCAGATCTAGAGGAACAAGAGTTCGGTGTGTGATAGAGCAGATCTAGAGGAACAAGAGTTCGGTGTGTGATAGAGCAGATCTAGAGGAACAAGAGTTCGGTGTGTGATAGAGCAGATCTAGAGGAACAAGAGTTTGGTGTGTGATAGAGCAGATCTAGAGGAACAAGAGTTTGGTGTGTGATAGAGCAGATCTAGAGGAACAAGAGTTCGGTGTGTGATAGAGCAGATCTAGAGGAACAAGAGTTCGGTGTGTGACAGAGCAGATCTAGAGGAACAAGAGTTCGGTGTGTGATAGAGCAGATCTAGAGGAACAAGAGTTCGGTGTGTGACAGAGCAGATCTAGAGGAACAAGAGTTCGGTGTGTGACAGAGCAGATCTAGAGGAACAAGAGTTTGGTGTGTGATAGAGCAGATCTAGAGGAACAAGAGTTCGGTGTGTGATAGAGCAGATCTAGAGGAACAAGAGTTCGGTGTGTGACAGAGCAGATCTAGAGGAACAAGAGTTCGGTGTGTGACAGAGCAGATCTAGAGGAACAAGAGTTTGGTGTGTGACAGAGCAGATCTAGAGGAACAAGAGTTCGGTGTGTGACAGAGCAGATCTAGAGGAACAAGAGTTTGGTGTGTGACAGAGCAGATCTAGAGGAACAAGAGTTCGGTGTGTGATAGAGCAGATCTAGAGGAACAAGAGTTCGGTGTGTGACAGAGCAGATCTAGAGGAACAAGAGTTCGGTGTGTGATAGAGCAGATCTAGAGGAACAAGAGTTTGGTGTGTGACAGAGCAGATCTAGAGGAACAAGAGTTCGGTGTGTGACAGAGCAGATCTAGAGGAACAAGAGTTTGGTGTGTGATAGAGCAGATCTAGAGGAACAAGAGTTCGGTGTGTGATAGAGCAGATCTAGAGGAACAAGAGTTCGGTGTGTGACAGAGCAGATCTAGAGGAACAAGAGTTCGGTGTGTGACAGAGCAGATCTAGAGGAACAAGAGTTTGGTGTGTGACAGAGCAGATCTAGAGGAACAAGAGTTCGGTGTGTGACAGAGCAGATCTAGAGGAACAAGAGTTTGGTGTGTGATAGAGCAGATCTAGAGGAACAAGAGTTCGGTGTGTGATAGAGCAGATCTAGAGGAACAAGAGTTCGGTGTGTGATAGAGCAGATCTAGAGGAACAAGAGTTTGGTGTGTGATAGAGCAGATCTAGAGGAACAAGAGTTCGGTGTGTGATAGAGCAGATCTAGAGGAACAAGAGTTTGGTGTGTGATAGAGCAGATCTAGAGGAACAAGAGTTTGGTGTGTGATAGAGCAGATCTAGAGGAACAAGAGTTTGGTGTGTGATAGAGCAGATCTAGAGGAACAAGAGTTTGGTGTGTGACAGAGCAGATCTAGAGGAACAAGAGTTCGGTGTGTGATAGAGCAGATCTAGAGGAACAAGAGTTCGGTGTGTGACAGAGCAGATCTAGAGGAACAAGAGTTTGGTGTGTGATAGAGCAGATCTAGAGGAACAAGAGTTCGGTGTGTGACAGAGCAGATCTAGAGGAACAAGAGTTCGGTGTGTGATAGAGCAGATCTAGAGGAACAAGAGTTCGGTGTGTGACAGAGCAGATCTAGAGGAACAAGAGTTTGGTGTGTGATAGAGCAGATCTAGAGGAACAAGAGTTTGGTGTGTGATAGAGCAGATCTAGAGGAACAAGAGTTCGGTGTGTGACAGAGCAGATCTAGAGGAACAAGAGTTTGGTGTGTGATAGAGCAGATCTAGAGGAACAAGAGTTTGGTGTGTGATAGAGCAGATCTAGAGGAACAAGAGTTCGGTGTGTGATAGAGCAGATCTAGAGGAACAAGAGTTCGGTGTGTGACAGAGCAGATCTAGAGGAACAAGAGTTCGGTGTGTGATAGAGCAGATCTAGAGGAACAAGAGTTCGGTGTGTGACAGAGCAGATCTAGAGGAACAAGAGTTCGGTGTGTGACAGAGCAGATCTAGAGGAACAAGAGTTCGGTGTGTGATAGAGCAGATCTAGAGGAACAAGAGTTCGGTGTGTGACAGAGCAGATCTAGAGGAACAAGAGTTCGGTGTGTGACAGAGCAGATCTAGAGGAACAAGAGTTTGGTGTGTGACAGAGCAGATCTAGAGGAACAAGAGTTCGGTGTGTGACAGAGCAGATCTAGAGGAACAAGAGTTTGGTGTGTGATAGAGCAGATCTAGAGGAACAAGAGTTCGGTGTGTGATAGAGCAGATCTAGAGGAACAAGAGTTCGGTGTGTGATAGAGCAGATCTAGAGGAACAAGAGTTCGGTGTGTGACAGAGCAGATCTAGAGGAACAAGAGTTCGGTGTGTGACAGAGCAGATCTAGAGGAACAAGAGTTCGGTGTGTGACAGAGCAGATCTAGAGGAACAAGAGTTCGGTGTGTGACAGAGCAGATCTAGAGGAACAAGAGTTCGGTGTGTGACAGAGCAGATCTAGAGGAACAAGAGTTCGGTGTGTGACAGAGCAGATCTAGAGGAACAAGAGTTCGGTGTGTGACAGAGCAGATCTAGAGGAACAAGAGTTCGGTGTGTGACAGAGCAGATCTAGAGGAACAAGAGTTCGGTGTGTGACAGAGCAGATCTAGAGGAACAAGAGTTCGGTGTGTGACAGAGCAGATCTAGAGGAACAAGAGTTCGGTGTGTGATAGAGCAGATCTAGAGGAACAAGAGTTTGGTGTGTGACAGAGCAGATCTAGAGGAACAAGAGTTTGGTGTGTGATAGAGCAGATCTAGAGGAACAAGAGTTCGGTGTGTGACAGAGCAGATCTAGAGGAACAAGAGTTCGGTGTGTGACAGAGCAGATCTAGAGGAACAAGAGTTCGGTGTGTGACAGAGCAGATCTAGAGGAACAAGAGTTTGGTGTGTGACAGAGCAGATCTAGAGGAACAAGAGTTTGGTGTGTGATAGAGCAGATCTAGAGGAACAAGAGTTTGGTGTGTGATAGAGCAGATCTAGAGGAACAAGAGTTTGGTGTGTGATAGAGCAGATCTAGAGGAACAAGAGTTTGGTGTGTGATAGAGCAGATCTAGAGGAACAAGAGTTTGGTGTGTGATATTTGCTAAAATGAACTGCAACCTAGTCTTAAATTTGCCATCTGTCTTAATTCATTCAAATTAATATGACTTTTACAAAAGAAAAATATCGATTTGTTTTTGTTATTTGTAAAATTTTATATTCATCAAACTAAATGGAGTAACTCAAAACACAAGTTTGCTCATTTTAAAGCGCCATATGAAATTTAGAGTCTGTAAAGTTTTTAAAAAATCGAAAAGCCCAAAGATCTTTTAAAGGGTAACTAAACCCTAAACCAACTTTTTTTAGTTATTGATCTCTAAGAATGGGGCTTTATTAGTGCTGTTCATTGATTCGAGTAACTTTTTTGACATTTGAGTATAAAGGGTTTTAATTCTACATAATAGCCTATGTGTGTGATGCCACTTACTTTTATTTTTAAGTTTCTTTTTTGTTTGGTTGTTTTTTTATTTTTTTATTATTGGTTCAAGTTATACTCACCAAAAAGAAACTTGATATTGAATTCTGTAATTTTGAAAATTCAATAAAAAAATAATTAAAAAAAGCCGCGCGAGCGTCACTACGGGAAGCAGAAAGTGTCAAACTTCACCTCTGTTTCTGCTGTTTCGTGTTAAAGACACACACTTTAGAAAGCAGTCCGAGCCTCCGAGGAGAGAACAACCACGGAAAGAAAACAGTTCAGGTACGTAATAATAATATGTTTGGATTTGTGGCTTTAAAGACGGAAATGCGATTTGTTAATCTTCTGATTTAGGTAAACTAATTTCATACTAAAATCATAAAAAGAAATAACTGTTAGGCGTCAAACACGAGATAAACTTTCTGAATATCTGAAGAGGAGGACGGGTAAGCGAACAGACTTTTTGAAAGAAGATTTAATTTCAGAGAGATTTACACACTGGCTCAAAGATTCATCGCTGAAATAATGTACAACTGGGCTAAAGGCACACCTTAAGACAAATGTGCTTTACTATTCCCAAATGCAGAAAATATGTTTGTATTGAACATTGATGGAGCAAGAGATTTTATGTTTAAATAAATCATAACGGTTCATTATGTTTGTATTATCTTATAAATGCATGAGGTGGCGAGGTTTGTCTTTTATCACACAAACACACAGGAAAAAACAGCCTGAGGCAAAACACACACAGTAGCCTATTGATACAAACACTTTAGCCAAAATAATGTGTTGTTAATGATGTCCAAGTTAATATTTGTTCAAAACGATCACTTTAGCAAAGTTTGTACTATTTTCAGTTTTGTTTTGTTTTTTTGGATACTAAAATAGGGTAAGTGTACCCATTAAGCCCATGTACCCTTTAAGCCCACTTTCAACTCTGAAGTCAAATTAAAAAAAGAAAAAATAATATTTTATGCTGCTTAACCAATCCAGTGATTTATTACTTCCCTGGCATTTTTAATTGCATAACAGTCACATTTGGCGGTGTTGAGTTAGCCCCACCCATGTGCTGTCTCAGGGGACTCACTGTCACCCCAAAACTGGTGTTTCGGGACCCTTCAGAAAACAACACATTTCTGCAACTTTCAGCCATTTCTTTGGTAACTACATTGATATTATGTCAAATAAGAGAGAAATGTATTGGGTTTTTTTTGTGTTTGAACAAATAGTACTTTATCATTTTATATAATTTTCCTTTAAATGGAAAGATGAGTTTCATTAGCTTGCGTTAAAAGCTAATCTCTTGGTCAAACCATTAGCCGTACAGAAAGATAGACTGCCAATGAATTAAGCATGTGAACTGCAAACAATAAATGTTTTGTGATTCATTTTACATTAATTTACAAATAAATACATCATAAATTTTGTAGAGGAGATTATTTTTTTAAATTAACTTATAAATCATAAATTGTTTTGTAGAGGAGATTATTTTTTTTAATTAACTTATACATCATACATTTTTTGTAGAGATTATTTTTTTAAATTAACTTTTTTTTAAGATGGGCTTAAATGGTACAGTGCCACAAAACACATGCAAACTATAGCCAACACAAGCTAACCTTGAATGATAAAAACTTAACATTTCTCAATGTGGGCACAATGAAAATTACTATGATACTTAGTCCACAGTATATTTAATGCATGTATTTGTAAACATATCTTACATTTTTAAAGGAAAACATTGTCTTTTTTCATCATTTCTCACTCTGGAACCATTTAAGCCCACCTGATGAGTTTCACTGAGGAATCCCTCTAAGTGCCTCAAACTTTAATACATTTTTTGAAAGTATTTAAAGATAACATGTCTTTGTGTGCTTTTACCTTACTAACCTTTTACCCTTACCTTACTTACACACAAAATTACACACATTCATTCAAATGAGATAGACCCCGTTTTTATCCTAAAGTCCTTTATGTGTAACCGGGCATAATTCGGGAGCCAAGCTGAGTTAAGGCTTGAGATTCTCTTCCCAGAGGGACCCAACATTCCCCATAGTCCTGAGCCCCTGGGACCGTCTGGCACCTCTTGTCCAGCTTTGTCCGGGCAAAAGCTCGGGACCCAAGCCGAGTTGGGGCTCTGGACTCCGGGCATGGAGGGGTCACCCAGTGGGCCCCCTATGCTGGGTTATTGAGCCCTAACTCGGCTTTCTTCCCGAGATATGATCACTTCCTGTGGAACTTTGATCGGGCATAACTCTAGAATCAAGCCGACCTAAGGCTGCATACTCCCAGTGTGTGGGGCCCACTAGGAGACCCTCCGAAACCCCAGAGTCTGGAGCCCCAACTCGGCTTCCTTCCCGA
The DNA here is from genome assembly GCA_021554675.1 of Leuciscus idus. Taxonomy (NCBI): domain Eukaryota; kingdom Metazoa; phylum Chordata; class Actinopteri; order Cypriniformes; family Leuciscidae; genus Leuciscus; species Leuciscus idus. The sequence continues at coordinate 1,424,432 of CM038643.1, forward strand.
GATACACCCGGTGTAACTTCAATGAGAGATTAATCTTGCATTTTAACAAATAACTTTTCTTATAAACTATGTCAATATCTATGAAAAAAACCTAGACTTAGATTTTGGTGGGCTTAATGGGTACACTTACCCTAATTCATTTTTGTTCAGTAAATATACTATCATTAAAATATGTTAATAACAAAATATTTAAAAAAGTAAAGATTCTGAAAGAATTGATCCTATAATAATTTAATATAGATTTACAGTAGTAATAATACATTGTATTTTAATTATATCATATGATTAATGTCATATTTTAAAATATGATTGTTTCGTTATAAATATGGGTTATAAATATCTCTGTAAGGTGGACACCCAACTTAATATATGATATTTCCCATCTGAATCTAATCATGTCCACAACTGGAAAAGTCAGTCAGATATTTATTATCATGTTTATTATTGTGCTTTTGCCCCAAATACCATACTTTTACATATTCTTCTGTTATTGAAAAACTGCTGCTTTAATTACCTTGAATAAAACTGAAAACCATTAAGACTTTTGTTTCCAAATTTTAATTTATAGATCCTCATTTGCTACTTAAATCTACAACTTTTAAAAAACATCAAATATTAGATGAAATTAGTGCAGAATCAGCTTAGCGCTGGTGCTCGCGATCGCGTCACAGATCAGCCAAATTTCCACGTGCATCTTGAAAAGTGGATGTTTAGGAAAGTGCTGCGGCAAGTTTGTGTGCCTCTAGTGAATCAGAGAAGAATAAAGTCAAAGGCGCCTTTAGTCCCGTTGTACCCTACATCTGTATATATAATTTTTTTTTTTTTTTTATACTTTTTTTTACAGTCTTTTACCATTAAAATCACAAACAGTAATTGTTTACAGTGTATAGAAGCGGCCAAACAAACAGTTCTGTCTGTAAGGCCTCAAAAACTTTAACATGTATTAATAGGCTACTTCTGTTTACTTTCAGACAAGCCTTTTATTAATCCTTTCTTCAAACTTTGTCTTGACATGTTTGTATTTTTTACATAAACTTACTTTAGTTTTTTGTAGGCATGTGCCGGTATCAAATTTTCATGCTGCGATTAATTGATTGAGCTTTTATCACGGTATACGGTATATGGTGTACAACTTGCATCACAATAGGTATAATTGTGATTGTCAAAACTTTGGTAACGAAACAGAATTTTACACAATTTTCACGATTTCAATTCAATTCTTGGGATTTGATTTCAATCTTGATTCAATATCTCTTTGGATAAATATTAGGTAGGCTACATGTTAATTTTTCTCAAGAAAAAAATATATCTCACATAATGCTGTAAACATACAGAGAGCCCTATCAGCTGGTATAGTATTAAAGGTTAAAAAATAACAAATTAAATTAAATATAATTTGGTTTTCATTATAATAAAAGTAAAAATATAATACAAATGTAATATAGTGCACATATTTAGCAAAATACTCCTCTCTATATTTTTTCTAGTCAACTAATGTGTTGGTCATTAAATGGCTTTCCTGAGGTAAATGTAACATTCTGTGACATAATTGTTGTCCTGCAGTTTTATTGACCTCTTTCTGTGGCTGAAAAACACTGATTAATCGGTATTATGTATGAGGCATATATACCTTTCGGTAAGTTGTACTGCATCTTTAAATAAAATGTAACAGATGATCGGTTTACTTGAACTGATGCGCTACAGCGATCGATCACGTCACATTTACAAGCGCCAAAACGGTATTTATTGTCTGAATTTCGTAATAAAATGGACAGAACCTGAGAGGTGAGAATTTTTTTCATATCAAAAGTAACTGCTCTGTCTATTCTGTCGTTGTCAGTGTCCTCTTTGCTCCGTGATTTTTCTCTGCGTGTGAAAAGTGTAAATTGTGTAGCAACATTGGCTATGAATCATTCTTTTGTGGTTCTGAATTAACAAATTCGGACACTCTGTGTTGCTAAACACATTCTTTCTGAAACCCAAAGCTTTTAGCCTCTGAACTCATTAATGCAAATCATGCATTAGGCTCCTGCCAGTCTGCAATAGATGGTCTTGGTGACTTTTATGGCACCTTGAGTGTTAACACACACTCACACAAATTCACACACACGCAAACATCCCTTTGCATTTAATTCAGAATAATGAGCTCATTTCAGAAAGTGATGCATGTTTGATTAGTGTTGTTTTGATCATATAGTTATGATTTTCTAGTGTCTGGCTTTTAAATGTGTTGTTGAAGAATGTGTCCCCCAATGGAATCACATCCTGTAACCCAACTCTTGCCAGGTCATAAAAGTTTATGAGCATCCCCCTCAATTCAGCAACTGAAATGTAGAAGTCATTTTTTTATTATATTCCTAATGTTGCAGCAGTATGCTTTATACTGGTAGTCAGTGAGTTAAAATAAGTGTTCAGGATCAGTAACTGGTGTGTGTTTGTGTGTTTAGTATGGCTACAGTGGGAGTGAACGTGATTGAAAGAGCGGCTCTAGGGAGACCCTTCCAGCTGGGGATGCTGTATGACTGCAGGAAAGATGCTCTGATACCAGGTACAAAAAAATGTATTAGTTACAAATGTAAAATAGGTTCCCTGAGAAGGGAAATGAAACACTATGTCTAACAAGACACTAGGGCTGTAGTCAACCAAAGAAATGCTTAGTCGACCAAAGTCCTGTCCTGCACAACGATGTCGACTAGTCGACAAAAAAAAAAAAAAAGACGCGATGTTTTGCATTTTGATTAAACATTTATTAAACAATTGTCATAGAGCATTTATAAAACAACAACGAAAAAACGTTTTATTTTTTATTTTTATTGACACCTGGGATCCCCCGCGAAACGGTTCTCATTCGTGCTTGAATAAGGCCGACGACACGCTGCTGGCGTGAGAGTCTCAGCTGCGTTGGGTGTCTGTTTTTATTTCGGCTCCCATGTTAATAGGTTGGAGTTTGCACACTGCCTGCGTGAGACACGCGTCTCAGGCGCAGCTCGAGCCACGCGGAAAACGCGTGCATGCTAGAAATAGAACCGACGCCTGAGTGTTCCAGCAACGGGAGTGTTCTCTGGCTAGAGCGCAGAACAGCGGAGTTTGTATGGACCGAAGTGCATGCCTGAGCTTGTATTGCTGCTGTTGCTTTGACATTGTGGAAAATAGAATAATAGAAACAAAATGTATAAGACTTTTTACCCGTTATTATCAATCTAAATTAATCTCGTTTTTAATTTAGGCTAACTTAATTTCGTTTTTTCTTTATTTAAATTTCGTTTTTTCTTTATTTAAATTTCGTTTTTTCTTTATTTAAATTTCGTTTTTCTTTAGGCCTATTTAAATTTCGTTTTTCTTTAGGCCTATTTAAATTTCGTTTTTCTTTATTTAAATTTCGTTTTTTCTGTATTTAAATTTCGTTTTTTTCTTTATTTAAATTTCGTTTTTCTTTATTTAAATTTCGTTTTTCTTTATTTAAATCTACCCTTTACTGTGTCAGTAATTTGTTAGTCAGAAAAATATTAGACTACCTTAAAAGTATTGCTTAAGTTAACAGACTGTGTGCGTTTTATATCACTAGTGCAGTGTCCGTTCTCGGAGAATATAGCCTAAGCCCTGCTCGCGTGAGGTGTGCCGCTTCCCGCTCGCGCTGTTCTGTAGTTTACTATTAATTCTGAACGTGTCGCGTCTCGCGCCTCTGTCTATATTGCACCATGCGACACTGCACTCCCTTGTGAAGTCGATTGGATGAACGGTTCTCGAAATAATCAAAATGCAAACGGACAGACAGACACATAGAGATTACTACCTATATTCCTTACTGAGCGCGAAGCAGCAGTGCAGCCAGCCACAGGTGCGGTTCCCGAGTGTTCTACGTGGTGCGCTAAACTGTGGCGCTGTTACAAAATAGCCTAAATTAAAGCATTTAAAGTTGAGGATAAAACATAGGCTAATTATATTTAGAATACAGTAATATATAACTGCTTATAAAGGAATAAATATCAAGGAGTAAATCAATGAACATTTTTTTTATTTTTTTTTTACCAATAAAGAAATGATGCGACTGGTCGACCAATGAGAATGTCAGTCGACCAAGACGGCATCGACCGATTAGTCGACTAAACGACTAAAGTTGACAGCCCTACAAGACACTATGGGGAACGCTTCAGCATGACTGATGTCTGAAGCTACAATTGTATTGGCCGGCAACAGCCTATGACGTCTCTACCAGTGACCGTGAGTCTAAAAGGGCTCCTGAGGAACACGTCATTCCCTTCTTCATCTGAAGGAGACGGGACAGGCAGCCCGAAAGAGACGCAGCGTCTCGTTCCCCTTCTTAGGGAAACAAGGCTACATTTATTACATGAGACGTTCCCTCTGAATGGGAACCCGCACCACATCTATGAGGAACAAATACCTACTCCGCCATGCTGAAGGGAGTACATGCCTTATTGGCCGTGACTAAGCACTAAAAAGAGGACTTTCCTGACCTCACTGTCAGAGTCAGATTCCCCAAAGGTACACACCAGCAAGCTGTCAGTGACACTATTACCTAGTTCGGCCACTGACCAACTAACATACCCTAAACGAGGAAAGTCCTTGCAGGGCCAAGTGGTTGGACTCGGCCCAAGGGCAGAGCTCAGAGGCTTGAAATCATTTACATACTGAAAGATTCCTTTAAGGGAATATGGCCAGGCTTGCAAGAGACCTGGTCTGTCACTTCAGGGGGATTTAAAGCATCAACCCCTAGATTCACCAGATTCACCATCAGCCTGGTCAGCCTACAACCTGTCTGCCTAAGCAGAATCTCTAGATTCAGCACTCTCACAATGAGAAGGTATTGCAACAGGCATTAACCACTTCACTATGGATTCCAGACACAGAATTACTAGAAACCCTCCATGCGAGGGGAGTAACTCAGTAACTCTGATCTGACTTGTAGAGGAGAACTCTACATGATGACCCTCTAGAACAAGGGGAGAACTGACCAACTCGTTGTAAGTTTATCAAGGAGGCCTACAGAAAGTCCTTCAATTTGACATAATTATGTTGTTAAAGGAGGCCCTAGCAGACCTACCATTAACTATCCCCAGGGAGCGAAGCACACCGCTATACCAACCCTCTCAAACGAGGGGAGCACTACACAGGCTCGGCCCAAAAAACAGTTCATCCAGGAGGCTGAAAGCCCATCACTAGACAATACTGCTATATGGGCTCTAGAGAGCAAGTTGTTAGGCTGTCCGTGAGCCTCCTTAAGATCCTTCCGTAGGCTAAGTTTGGTACTCTCCTTGTTAGAGGCTCAGTATGCAGAGTGCCAAACTTAGCCTACAGGAGTTTCTTAAAGAGGCTCACGGACAGCCTAACAACTTCTGCAGATTGTGCTGAGCCCTAAGAAACAAAGTACTCTACATAATGACCCTCTAATTGAAGGGACTACTAGCTAATACACTAGACTTAACCTATCAGGGAGGCTTACAGAGATCTTTGTTACTTGATACAAAAGTACACAGAATTCTAAGGAGTATTTAGTATAATGGCCCTTCTCAGGAAAGGGCAGTATCACCCATGTTCAACCTAAGAGAGCTCAGCTGGAAAAGGGGGTCTCTGATGGGCGGAGCACTCAACAGGATGACTTGCACAAGAAGAGGCCTAACTACCTATTATACTAGAGACAGCCCTAACAAGAACAGAGAGAATCATGCCACTGGACAAAGCTATCCTGGCGGAGGTCAGGGATTGCAGAGTTCTGCAAGAAGTCTTTCTAAACGAGAGGAGGTAATACTATGTCATGCTAAGGCTGCTTTAACGAGGAGGCTCACAGAGAGCCATGCCACTCCATATTGCCAACATTAAGAGAGCAGAGACCTTTAGTAAAGAGAGCTACACCATTCAAATTCACAATCCCAGTGGTTAGCTCAAGGGAGTGGAGGCTTCAACCAAACAACTCTCAATAGATGAGCGAAAGCCTAACAACACTCTAACAATAGGCTTGTTTTAAGAAAGAGCTCTAGATAGTGAAGGCCTTAACTGGATAATTCTCTAGAATGAGAGGAGGCATGACTACACTACTCTTAAGGAAGCTTCTTGGAGGAGGAGGACGTGAGCGACACTAGCCCTCTGCTCCTGTCTTTGGTCGTGAGCCCAAGTTGGGTCAGTCTCCCCGGCAGTTTGGGCATGGACCTGGGCTGGCGGTGTATGAATGTTTTTTATGTTCAGGGTTAGTTCAGTAAGGTTTTTTTTTTTTACACAACAGATACACACAGTCCTAGAGTGGGATCATTCAATCAATATTTTGTTTATAGACATTAATATTGACTCGACTGTATTAAACGCTTTATACTTTTGCAGGAATCACACTGTGGGATCAAGAAAAGCTAAAGCAGAGTCTACAAGTCCGTCCCCAAATTAACACAAATTTCAAAGTCACAGCTTTAGACTCCATTAAGGACAAATCAAGCTTACTGAACATTGACGGCTCTCTGACACTGAGTGTTTTAGGTGGACTCGTCAATGTCACTGGAGCAGCCAAATATCTCAACGACACCAAGAAGTCTTTCAAACAGCAGAGACTGTCGCTTCATTATCATTCAACCAGCAGGTTTGAAGAACTGAGCATGAACTACTTGGCACCTGCAAATATAGCTCATCGTGAGGTGCTTTATAATGACACAGCGACACACGTGGTGACAGCAGTGCTGTATGGAGCAGACGCCTGCTTTGTGTTTGATAGAGAAGTTTCATCAGATGAGGAAATAAAGACAGTAGAAGGAGAAGCAAAAGTGGCCTTTGAGAAGCTCAAATTAATCTCAGTAGATGCAAACATCAGTCTGAAGATGAATAACGCTCAGAAGAACGCAGTCCAAAAATTCACATGCACGTTTTATGGTGACTTCCAGCTACCGTCTAACCCGACCTCTTTTGAAGATGCGTTGAAGGTTTTCACTGATCTTCCAAACCTGCTGGGAGAAAAGAAAGAGCTGGCGGTTCCTCTGAAAGTTTGGCTTTTTCCTCTGGACAAACTTCTCTCAAAAGCTTCCAAACTTCAGAAGGACATCAGCATGGATCTAATCATGGCGACTGAATCAGTGATTGAGAGTTTGAATATAACTGAGATGAAATGCAGTGATCTTCTGGAAGACTCGCCTGCCTCGACTTTTACTGCATTTCATGATAAAATCCTGCAAATGAAGCAAAACTGCGACATGTACAAACTGAGACTCATGAAGAAACTCGGCTCTCTGCTGCCAAACATCCATGGAGACGTGATGAAGGAAACTGACCTGAATGATCTTCTACAAGAAAATGATCAATCTCCATTTAGTGAAAGTGACCTCGCAGAATGGCTGAAAGAAAGAGAAAGAGAGTCTGACGTCATTAAACTAATGCTCAGACAGCTGAAGGATGCTGGTGCACAGGTAGAAGACAACATAGATCTGATTTCGATGGATCTGGAAGTTGGAAATGTGGTCTGTTACACATTCACATCATTGAACTGCTCAGACGTGCTGCTTCTTCAACAAAAGGTCTATCTGAGTCCTTTAACAAAAGGAAAAAATGAGAACAGCCCTGATCCAGAGCAGAAGTCTTGGCTCACTCCTGAGATCCAAAAGACACTGAGGAGCAACTTGAAGACTTTAAAAAAATGTATCAATTCACAAGATTGTAAACCAGCCAAGTTCATTGTGTCCTCAAAGGAAATGAAGAATAATCCAGGTTCCTGCATTCTGCTGTATGAAAGTGAATGTGATGAAGCCGTTTGCTTTATTCCTCCATCCAAACCAGCCTGTCCAATCAGTGAAGAGGTCAAAGATAATAGTGTGGATGTGAAGGTTCCTCCATCATGTCCTGCTACAGTGGATCTCAGAATACTGTACAAACGTAAGCAGGATAAAGTCTGGTCATCTAAACCTGTGCTGAAGGATCAACTCACAGTTACTCTGACTGATCTGAGAGAAGCTGAGTATGAGATCAAATGTGCAGCGCTGGGGAAACTCGACTACACCGTATACAGTGACGCCACTGAAGTTGTCACAGAGGTATGATGATCAAGTATCAGCTGAAGAAAAAATACACGAGAAGCTTTATGAGAATGAGTAAATGGTAGCTTTTGATTTGGGTTTTTAATTATTATCTAATATTTCCCCTAGGGAAAGGGCAGTTTGATTACTGGTGAGTCAAATACTTTTCCTGCCCATCTTCTTTTTTTTTTTTTTTTTTTACATTTTGTTGAATTGTGGTGGTCTGTGAATATATTTGTGTATTTGTGTGTGTTGCAGGCATTGACTTTAAAGGAGAGGGTCACTCGATCCCTTCTACTGCCTCCGAGAGTTGTTGGTCTCCAGGACCTCATAAATCTTTTCAGAGTATGTGCCTCTTTTTCATAAAAATGTCATTGTTGGGGGTGAGACTACCGTTCTAGGTGAATAAACTTATGTTACAAACATAATTCCAGTGGGTTAGTTCACTGCTACTTTGGTAGATTGCCTTACATTAGTTGATAGATTGGATATCACTTTGCACAGACTAGGTCTATGGCACTATGTTGCTTCACATTATGCCACAAATACTGTCAGTAGAGCTTAAAGAGAAAGTACACCCCAAAATTATCATTCTGTCATCATTTACTTACCCATGCCACACCTGTATGACTTACATTCTTCTGTAGAACACAAAAGACTATATTTTGAAGAGCACTGGGAACCAAACAATATCAATCCACTTTGACTTTCATTGCATGGCATTTTTTTTTGTCATTTTTCAAAATGTCTTCATGTTTCACAGAAGAAAGTAATACAGTTTTGAACATGGCTCATATGTTGGCTGCTCTCATCTGTTCCAGCCTTTTATCCAAACTCTAGTAGCACAGAAGTGACGAAGTGATTGAAGTGAAGTTTAATGTTGAGTGTTTTAAGTTCTTTATATATACTAGATAATGTTACTGATGTAAATGTGATAAATGAAAAGCATGTGAGGTGAAAGTAGCTGAACTGTGTTTGTGCCTCTGTAGTATCAGAGACGTTCAAACTGAGACTGATGGAGGAGTTTCGGTACCTGAGTGAAGAAATATCACCTGGTCTAAGACAACTACTGAATGATGTCTTCATTGAGCGGCACATCACAGAGGAACCAAATTCTTACATCAATAATAATAAAGAAATCATAAGCAACAACATTTTCGAAAGCCAGAAAATCAGGACCGTTTTGATGAAGGGTGAAGCTGGCATTGGCAAAACTGTGGCTGTGCAGAAGTTCATCCTGGACTGGGCTGAAGAGAAATCAAACCATGACATCGATTATATATTTCTGATCCCTTTCCAGAAGCTGAACATTATCAGAGAGATGGTGAAGGAGTGTAGCTTCATGGAGCTTCTGCAGCGATGCTGTGAAAACACTGAACATCTGAATCCTGAGTCTAGGATCATGCTGATCTTTGATGGACTAAATGAGTTTAAAGTTCCTCTAGATTTCCAAACCACAAAGAAGATTACAGATCCAACCAAACCAGCCTCAGTCTCTGATCTACTGACAAACCTCATGATGGGAAATCTGCTTCCAAACGCTCAGATCTGGATCACCGGCAGACCGGCAGCAGCCAATCAGATTCCTGTGAGGTTTATAGATCGTGTGACAGAGATCCAGGGCTTTACTGATGAGCAGAAGGAGGAGTATTTCAGAAAGAGCATCAGTGATCACAGAATGGCCCATAAAGTCATCAGCCTCTTCCAGAAATCTCCACGCATCAACAGCATGTGTTATTCACCAGATTACTGCAGAATCATCGCAGCGATTCCAGAGGAAATCATCAGTACAGGCGGTTCAGATTTCCCCAAGACTCTCACTCAGATGTACAGCAAACTCCTGTTAGCTCAGACTGAACTGAATCCAGAGAGAAGAGAGACCATCATCGCTCTGGGGAAAATAGCGTTTGACCTGTTGGTAAAGGCCAACTCTCTCTTCTGTGATGAAGATTATGAACTCAGTGCTGAACGTGTTAAAGCAAGCTCATCAATCATAAAAGTGATAGATGAAAAAAGAAAGTCCTTCTGTTTCATGAATCACCGAACACAGGAGTTTCTGGCAGCTTTGTATGCGGCTGATGTCATTAATGGAGGAAACCCACTCCAGCTCAGAGATCTCTCCAGTCTGAAGCTTGAGCTCGGAGAGAAGAGCTTCACAGACTACGATTCACTCCAGAAAGTGATAAACATCGCTTTACAAAAACAGATGGATCTCTTCTTGTGCTTCTTGCTGGGTTTCAGACTGGAGTCTGACCTCCTGACACAGAGAAGAAGCTCTTCATCCAGTCAAGAAATAATTCAACACATCAAAACAATGATCATGAATTCCTCTTCAGAAAATGCAGTCGAATGCAGTCTCCTGTTCGACTGTTTGAAAGAGCTGGATGACCGTTATCTAATCCAGGAGATAAAGACACATCTGAAATCTGGACTCAGACTCTCTCCTGATGAGTCTTCAGCTCTGATGAGTGTGTTGCTGAACCCAGAAGAGAAGCTGGATGAGATTAAATATCATCAATCAGAGGAACTGAAGCTTCGACCAGCCGTCAAAACATCTGTTGAACATGAGTGAGTAAATACAGTACATATGAGCTGTGTAATGCATAAAAATAATAACTATCCTTTAACTGTCATAATGTTTAAAATTGATTGATTATATACTGTAGCCCATTTTTAATTCAGTGTTTAAACATTGCTCTTATTTAGTTCTATCAGCCATGAAAAGCCTATAATACGCATTTGGTATCCGTTCAGATTTTCATCTGAAAAGTGTAACGAATGAAACCAAATCAGACACACATTTGGTACATGTACCATAAAAACTTTCAAACTTTTATGGGATCTGCGTCCCATCCCCCAAACAGGCCAAGATGGTCCTAGTTGTCATGACCATGATCAGATAAGGTTTTATGGGTGTTAAAGAATGTGGCCAAATGCAAGAGAGAGACCATGGAAAGACAGAAACAATCTGCAAAACAGACTCTCCTGCATTCATTTATTGATGAATTGACTAACATGAAATTAACATGCATTCCAGAACATTTTGAGAATGATTTACTGTTGTGTGTTTTGTCTTTTAATAATTCTGTTGATACTATGATCTCTTTGACACTATGTAGTTATTACAGGACCAACGGTCAGTGTACCCCACTTATACCATGTTTGGTCTCGATAAATTGGTACTTTGAAGATTGAAATGATTGTGTACATGATATGCCAATAGCTGTGCAACATATTAGTATTACTAAGAATCTTTCTTAGTAGTGTCATTAAACACCAATCCAGCATGCCAGTCCGAGTGAGCACTCTTAAGACAAAGGCTTGTAAATCCTGGTGACAGAGGAAACTCCCGCCAGAAATTATACCCTTCTCATTGGGTGAACCAGCCTGCATAGGGCTGTCCTTTGTCAAGCTTTAAAAAGGCCTTTTCACTAGATCAGCTGGGTGGCGCTATCACATTTGACACCCTATAATCACGCAATGTATCACACACACACACACACACACACACACACACACACACACACACACACACACACACACACAATATTCATATCATATGTTAAATCTCCTCATTCTGAATGAGTTTGTCTCAAGAATCAAATCATTCGTTAAATATTTGAGATTATTTAAAAAAAAATCTACTTTTTAGAACTCCTCGTAGGCCGTTTGTTTGATTTGCTCGAACCTTGACATGCATCATCTAGAGACCCTCACGGCAAAAAGTTATCAAAAGAATTTGGGTAACACTTTATAATAACTGCATGCTATGAATCATTACTTAAGCATTAGTAAATAGTTAATTTATAATTTATAAAATATTAATAGACATTAACCAGTTTATAAATACAGCTATAAATACTTTATTCTTGATTTATAAGCATATCTATAATGTGTTTAATAATTGTATTTTCATACTTTTTTAATGATCAATTTATCATTTCTAAATTAACAACATAATTTACAATCCAGTTATTTAGGAGTTGTTAGTGGTTCATAAAATCATTTAGAAAGTGTAAGTAAATGATTAATAAATGTAAAATTAATATACATCTTATTATTTAGACGTATTAATAGTTACTCAGTGTGTGAATAAATGCTTTATTAACACACATTTCTACTGTAATTCATGATCAATTCAGGTAGTTATTAAGCATTTAGTAGTTGTCAGTGAACTATTTTTGTGAGCTCATCTAAAGTGAGGACTAGTTATGCCTCATAAAGGAGATTTAAAGGCTCAGTTCTCTTCTAAACAGAAAAAGTAAACAAACACAACACAGAGTGATACAGAACATGTAAATTTTTATTTCAAGATGCAATCAATGAAACTGTACAACTGTACACTTGATATAACATGAAAAATAAACCTTGAATGAATCTGAGGTGAAATCCATGTAGGGAACGAATTCCTCTCTCCCTCCAATTTTAAGTCTCTTCAAATAAAGATTATGTTGATTATATTATTACTCCAGTAGGTGGCAAAAATCGACTGTTACATTTTTTTTTTTTTTTTTTTTTTTTTTATCATTTATTCAAGAAGACTCAAGCGATTCATTAAAAAACTGAATTAATTTGTTTTAAAAGTGTTGTAGTTAATGATTCAAATTAGTTTTTTTTTTTTTTTTTTTAACCCTCTGGGGTGTTTTTGGGGTCCTTGAGATGTTCTGACATGCCCTGACATTTTTGCTTTTTTCAGTTGCTTATAAACATATCAATGGCAAAAAAAAAATTACACTCTATTTAGCACAAACAGGACTACCATAATATTTGAGCCACATGTATGTCCATGTTTTCATTTTTGAGAGAATAATGTTTATTAGGGGTGTAACGGTACACAAAAATCACGGTTCGGTACGTACCTCGGTTTTAAAGTCACGGTTCGGTTTATTTTCGGTACAGTAAGGGAAAGAAATGCAAACATTAAACTGCAGGTTTTTTATTACTATAAACTTTTTTTAACAATTTGTTTACACTTTTTTAAACACTTTTTAATAAAATATAATAAAATAGATATAAAATTAAAAAAAGAATAAGAAATAAAATACTGCTGCAAAGTTCTCCACTAAATAAAATACTCTCAGTCTCAAACCAATATCACATAATAAAATATAATGAAAAATATAAATAAATAACTATGATTACAGTGCCGCATTACCAATCCCAGCTTGTAGGCCTGCTCATATTTAAAAATTAAGAAAAAAAAAAAGAACTAATTAATTGCACAATTTGCTGTAATTAATTGCAATTCCTCCAAGCTTGTAATCATCAATAATTAAACTTATAATCACCTAATTAAATGAAACACGGGGAAAAAAGGAACAGAAAATAGCCCTATATTAAAATAATATTAAACATAAATATATCAATGTATTATTATTTTTCAATAATCAATCAACATAATCAATTTAAGATTTTTTTTTCCACTTTTTTACTAATTATCAAAATAAAATATAGTCCAAAGCTATAGTACAAAGCTATTATTACCAGAGCATGTGATCAGAGCAGGTCATTTTACCATTGTTGCCCAGCATGACTATACCAGCTCAACAAACAGAAGTCTACTACTGAGAAACTTCACCTTATTTGAGCGGACTTTGCTTTTCCAGTGCGTGATCGGTGCATGATTGGAGTGTTTGGGCCGTTAACGACAGAGCAGAACGCGCGGACACACACACACACACACACACACACGGAATGGAGAGTGCGGCGGCGCACACGGAGCGGAAAAGCTTTTTTTCGCCCTGCAGTCTATTTCATTGGTTTAGGTTACAGTGACGACGGGTTAAACCAGAGAATGTCGAATAAGGTAAAACATTAGAATCAGCTGCAGGGCGGGATTTGCGCTGAACGCGGAGACTTCCGCCACTTAATATGTTCGTGTGGAAACACGAAAATGTACCTATGTTCCGCACACAAAATATTGCATTCAGTCATTCGGTACACACGTGCACCGAACCGAAAGCCCTGTACCGAAACGGTCCGGTACGAATACACGTACCGTTACACCCCTAATGTTTATGCATGGTTGTTGAAAAAACTAAAAATGAAAGTTTCTGAAATAAGGCCACAAAACACATACTAAATATATGTCAATAAGACTTTTGACTAATGGATGTCGTCGCCTAGAGTTTTTTCTTCAAAATGATGTGAAAATCATCCTGCCTAATCATTCACATAAAACGATACATAGATTTAAGTTTTGTGAAACACTTTTAGTTTGGAAAGGCAATATGCGGATGGGGCGTAAACGATCATGCATATTTAGTAGTTCACACCTGATGAGACAGTGCCCCTGCATACTTAATGAGCCATTCATTCAGGTGTGTCACCTATAGCTAACTTAAATATACGAGCTTGATAAAAATGATCATTCTAGAAGAAAATTTCAGATGGCATTTAGAGTCTTTTGCATCTGAACTCTTCATATATACACACACACATATATATATATATATATATATATATATATATATATATACATACATGCATGCATACATGCATACATACACACATATATATATATATATATATATATATATATATATATATATATACACACTACCAAATTGGTTCACAGTTGGAAGCATCGCAATTTTTTATTATTTTTCCACAAATTGTGCTTGCAAATTGTATAATATCCAAGGTAAACATGTCTAGTAATTGTGCAGTTAATTCTCATACTGTATTTTCAGTTTTGGAATATTTATCCTCTCCCCAAATTTGTCACTAATAAAACACAATACAAATTATTTAAAGAAAAAAATTATATTTACCTTTTAATAGTTTGTTTACATCTACCTTTTAAATATATTTTTTTATTAAAAAGGTTACAATTACAACAACAATTCAAGTGTAATCTTACAGTATATTCTACAGTAAAAACTGTACCCAAATCTAGTCAACAAAATGTTGTCTTTCATATTTCGCCTGACTGTAACGTTGTTTTTATGAAATATTAGGACATATAAATGTTAATTTGCAGTTTAATACGTTGCTTATACAAATAGCCTACATTTTATTTCAACATATTTCAGTCGATTTTTACTCATCTCAGTATAGCAATGCAGTTTGCTAAAACATCATCATTCATTCACACACAGAAACGCGATTTAAATTTAAACTGTCTTTTTGCGAGCTGTGGTAAACAGCGCATCTCTGCCGTTCATTCATTCATAAACAGAAACCCGATTCACGTGAGAAGGAAAAAAACTTACTACAGTATTCCTCAGCTCGCTCCTCGATATACCCGCACTTCTGAGGTACATTTCCATTATTATTATTCCTCACAGCGCTGCGAGACGGTGTAAACAAGTAATGATCTGAATAAACTTATGTTTTCTCGAGCTGATATGGGGGCGTTCACAGGTTTGCGCGGATTGCCTCGGTCATTTGCGTTTGAATAGCGCGCGCTCTCCGTGGGCGTGTCACATTACATTTGAATTAGCTGTAATGAGCTCGGCAGACTTCACTGGCAGAGAGAAGGCAGAACTCACATCATGTTTATTTTTCTTTATTTGGCAAAAAGCACAACACTTTGTTTTTATTGTGAGTATACACAAAAATAATACACATTTAACAGAATCGATTGATGTATGAAACTCCTATGGAAAATCAAAGTCAACAGAGTATTTATGAGTTTCTTTTACACTGATAAAAAAAAAAGCGAGCTGGTATCGCCGGCGATACCGTCGACCTCAGGGGGTTAAATAGACTGGAACATGTTATTCTGTGTAATTGTCTGATGTATGTAATCGTGATCTCCATTTTAAACCAAACAAAACCAATAGATTCTCAAGTTTATTATTTATTAGTGGCCGTTCACATATCGCGCCTAAAAACGCGTGGAAAGCGCGGCCGCGCTGCTGTCTCCTTTCCACAAGCGCTTGCTCTCCCGTGGCGTCTGTCATTGCTATGCAACCATAAACTGCGCTCTCCATGATGACGAGGAAGTATCAGCAAAGGATTAATTGATTTCTAGCCCTTGCATTAGCTTTACTACTAGATATTTATGGAGATGAGAAATAAAAACCCGCCCTGTCCAGCTATGATCAGCTGTTCGGCCAAGCTTTTGATGTTTTTTGTCACATGACCTGCGTGCGCTTGCGGCATTCTAAAATGTGGAGATGTTTTCATCTCGCCGCGGCATAGGTGCGCCTGGACAAACGAGCGCACTGCACCGCGTCACTTCTTTTATGAGCGTATAACGAATTTGCACGTGCAAAAAACGCGATATGTGAACGGCCCCAAAGTCAGGAATCGATAAGCGGAATCGAAATGCGTTCGTCTTATCGAGTCCCCGTGTTTTGGAAATTTGTTACCGGTTCTAAAATGGAACCGGTTCTCGATACGCAACTCTAGCTGCACCTCTCTGCGATTGGCTGCCACCAGGCGGTTTTCGGTTTGCAAGACACAAATTAATAATAAACTCAAGTTATGGTTTTATTTACTCATTGTTTGTATTATTTAACAGCTGTTTATGATTTAACTGCTGATTTGGTTTAAGGACACAAGTAGAGGCACGAGCAGTTCATTGATATTTCCACACAGGCACTACTTTGACACCTCACTGTTCATGTTTCTGTAAGGACCATCCATTGGCCCAACGATGGAAACCAATGGCCTGGCGAAGGTTTAATACGTGTATGTCTTTACAGCGCTCCAGTGAAGTTCACTTAATTTATTGGAATTTAGTTGTAGTATTACTTTAGCTCTATGCGTAATCTGACTCCAATTTCAAATGATAATCAAATTTAGATCGTATTTCTGATTAGAAAATACTCATAAATATTGATTATGAATTAATTTAGATCTTTGATTATTCTGATTATCCCATACTTTCAATTATTCGTTCATTACGGACCTAGTGTCGCTTTGAGACGTCACGTCGCGACTGCGCGCTCACGATCACAAACTAGCCAGTCCTGAAATAGTCAGAGGGTGCAGTGCAAGTATTTTACCCTATGCAGCCGCTCACTGCAGACCCATAGGTGTATTTTTTATAATATTTGCAGCGTACAACATGCTAAGTCAGGAGATAGTCAGAAATCAGAAGGTCTTCCTAAGATGTGCCCCATGCTCCATTCAAAGTGCCTTCAGTTTGATCTATCCTGGACAAAGATTTGCGGAAACACCAGACTGCACATTAATCTACTAAAATGAATGATTTCTAAAACTTCATAATAAATCAAGATGTAACATTTATTTGTCAGGTAAAAATGTATCATGCCAATTACAGAAGTAAATGATTAAAAACCAATTCAGAAAATATGACATTTACTCAAAGATGACTCTAAAAGTAAGCAATGTTTTCCTGACAGAGACACACAGTGGTGTGTGAGTGCTTTCCAACCGGAAAGCACTGAAACATCACTGTGGGGGATGATCCTGGTAAAGAGTCCCAAAGTCTGCTCTGTCACCTCGCCTTTAAGTACCAGACCAGAACAACAGGGGTTATACAAATGTTGTTTAAAGTTGTTTGGGCCAATCCATGTACCCCAGGGGGGTAGCACCTGGTTTCAGGAGATATCATAAAGAGATATCAGCCAGAGAGGAGAAACAGGATTCTCCTAAGTTCTCAATCTTTTTCATTAAACCAATGACTGCATGAAAAAAATACTTTATTTTTTCAGTTTAATAAAAAAATATTTAGTACAATTTTTATTTTATTTTTTTCATAACACCAGCTAGCGTCCAACAAGCACTAAAACCGGTGTTACCAATTTGAACGTAGATACTATATTGTGTAATTTATTATATCTTGGCAGTCTAAGCACACACACACTTTGCTCTCTGAGTGAGTTTGTCATTGTCTTATCACTTTATTCACTGAAAACAGGTTGAGATCTTGTGATATCAGTGACAGAGGTTGTGCTGTTCTGAGTTCAGCTCTGAGATTAAACCCGTCTCTGAGAGAGCTGGACCTGAGTGAGAATAAGATGAATGAATTGGGAGTGAAGATGCTTTCAGCTCTACTGGCAGATCCTCAGAGTAAACTGGAGAAATTGGGGTGAGTGTCACTGGCTTTATTTTATATATTTGTTTGAATGAAGACCAAGTGAACCTGTTAGTTATGCTCAACAAGTAAGTTATTTTCTTTGAAAGTTTCTTTTTTGTCAGATACACATGAAGATGGAGAAACATTTTCCCCCCTTTCTTCACACTCACAGGTTGAGATCTTGTTATATCAGTGATGGAGGTTGTGCTGATCTGAGTTCAGCTCTGAGATCAAACCCGTCTCATCTGAGAGAGCTGGACCTGAGTGAGAATAACATCACACATTCAGGAGTGAATCAGCTTTCAGCTCTACTGGAACATCCTCAGTGTAAACTACAGAAACTGGTGTGAGTTGAGTAATTAAGAGCCTGTCTGGTCTAGATGGAATCAACCATTTGTTTATTTAGAGCTCGGGGTCGGCAACCTGTGGCACACATGCCAATATCAGCACACAGAGGGTTAATCACTGGCATATGAGTAATAGCGAGAGAACTGTATTCATTTAGATATACATTTAGAGTTAATCTTTTCTCATAGACACACATCCTAACTTAACTTGTGAGCTATAAATACTATTTAGCGCTCTGGGTTTGAGAAAAGTGTGATATAAATAAAATGTATCGTCATCATCATTAAAGTGTGTGAATTAACCTGTTAGTCAGCAGAAGCGAGCAGTTCCGGGAGTGTTTCCCAATCCTGGTCCTGGAGTTCCCTTAGCACAGTTTGATGTCTCATACATCAAACACACCTGATCAACTCATTAGTAAAGACTCAAAGGCCTCAGATGGGTGTCAGATTAGAGAAGCATGGACAGTGTTGGGGCTCCAGGATTGGGAAACACTGACTAACCGTTTGCACGAGCGCTGCACATCATGAGCCGCTGAAACTGACACAGATCAAGGTTGCAGAGCTGTACTTAAAGTGTGAATCACACAAGTCTGATTCGCTTCAGTCACTCTGCAGGATTGAGTGAAGGACAGTGGGATCTGCTCGAGCTTTCAAAGCTAAATTAATTACTGATATCAATGTTGGAGATTTTTAACTAGGAATACAAAGTCCTTTACATTCCACACACAAATCAGGAGATGCACAAACTACAGCAATAATCAATAATGCATGTGATGGGGCTCAGTACGGCCATACTGCAACACTGTTTTTAAAATAAACTTAACTTTAAACATTTCATCAAAAATTGCTTCAGAAATAATAAATAGTCAGTCTTGTGTTACTAATCAAATTAGCAAGTTTGAGATTTAGTTGATTTTTCTATTGCACTTAAACCTTTAAAAATAGTTGTATACAATATATTTATATAATTATAAATGTGTATATGTGATTTAAGGCAGGAAGAATGTGTGTGTCCAGCAATTAACTAAAAAAAAAAAAAAAAAATGGCACTTAATGACAAAAAGGTTGCTGACCCCTAATTTCATGAAGTATAGACAGATTTATTCACATTGTTCATTATATCAAAGCAACATGTCACCAGAGACAAATGAGTTTTAATGATGAATCTGATAAACAGTTTGTTTGAGGTGAACTTAATCCAACTTGCCTGATTCTCATTATTGTAGATTAGATCTTAATAATTACTTGAATCTTGATCCTCACAGGACATTAACACATGCTTCTCTCACACACACACAGGTTGAGATCTTGTCGTATCTGTGGCTCAGGTTGTTATTATCTGAGTTCAGCTCTGAGATCAAACCTGTCTCTGAGAGAGCTGGACCTGAGTGAGAATAACATCACAGAATCAGGAGTGAAGCATCTTTCAGCTCTACTGGCAGATCCTCAGTGTAAACTGGAGAAACTGGGGTGAGTGGTATTGGCTTTATTTGATATATTGGTTTTAGTAAAGTCTGGAAGTGTTACACCCAGGATAACCACCAGAGGGCACTCCTTCCGTCTCCTGTAGTGCTTTCCCATCATGAACTACACTTCCCATAATCCACTGCCTGGACTCATGTTCTGATTACTGCCACCTCATTTATGTTTGCCTGTTTAAACCCTGTTCACTCAGTCATTAATAGCAAAGTCTTGTTTAATGTCACTGCAATACTGAGCGTTATCCTGGTTCCCTGTGTGTTGGACATTGTTTCACAGGTTGAGATCTTGTGATATCAGTGATGGAGGTTGTGCTGATCTGAGTTCAGCTCTGAGATCAAACCCGTCTCATCTGAGAGAGCTGGACCTGAGTGAGAACATCATTACAGATTCAGGAATAAAGCAGCTTTCAGATCTACTGAAACATCCTCAGTGTAAACTGGAGAAACTGGAGTGAGTGACTGGCTTTATTTCACATATTTGTTTCAGTAAAGACTGGAAGTACTTTAATCTTTAGTTATAGTAGTTTTTCCCCATACATCTTTCTATAGACATCATGTAATGTGTTTTCTTCACACTCACAGGATGAGATCTTGTTATATCAGTAACCGAGGTTGTGCTGATCTGAGTTCAGCTCTGAGATCAAACCCGTCTCATCTGAGAGAGCTGGACCTGAGTGGGAATGTCATTACAGATTTAGGAATAAAGCAGCTTTCAGCTCTACTGGCAGATCCTCAGTGTAAACTGGAGAAACTGGAGTGAGTGGTGTTACTCTGCTGCTGTGTGGTTTGTCAAGGGATGTCAAGAACAGATTTATTTTTCATGAAAAACAAGTCTCTCAGTCTGTGTGTGTGATAGTCTAATGCTTGATTTGTGTTTTACATGACAAAATTACCTTTTACATGTTTGAGATAAATGTTCACAGTATTAACAGACACAACATGTACAGTAAAATATAAATATGAAACAATTGGGATTTATCTTGCTCATTTTACCAGCAGTGCTTGTTTGTGTTGTATCCCTCTCTCAGCCTGATTTTACTATTCTGTGCTCATCCGATTAGATGTTTAATATTTACAGCTCTCATCCACAATTCTAAAAACTCCGAAATTATACAGTATATAGCAAACCCATGAATATGTTAAGACATAACACCAAACCTTACTAAAATATCAAAATGATTAATTTCAGGACATCAGACTAGATTTGTACATGTTCTGAAGGAAATGCGAGTAGCGCTCACTCAAGCAAAACTGAGTTTAGTTAATCACAATTCAACTTCTCAGAATATAAATGCTCAAATTCACAATTTCGTATTTACAATATAATCCACACATGTACGTCAAACAGATATAGCACTGTAAAGTTAGTTTTAGTTTTGTACTCTTGCTTCAAAAATGTACACAAATGTGCTTTGACTTTTGTGATAACTGTTGAGAATGCTTATGTGACTTTGATCTTAGACTTCAGAAATATAACTGGTCTGATCTGTTATTACACTTGGATGGTGTTTGCCAGAATATCCTGTTCATAATTCTAGAAATGATCACATAATGATGGAGGGAC